>UCOJ01000387.1:0-113969 GCA_900474305.1 Cecidostiba fungosa
ATAATAACTCTTATGGTTTTATAATCGGTTATTATACACATAATTTTACAATTATCAAGAGTATATTATACAGGTGCTAATTCTAAAAACTGGAGAGAAAATAACATTGATACCGAAACGAAAGAGAAGCACACCACATAACAAATCCTGTATAATGTCAATTGACAAATAAGCACAATGAAAATTCGATGAAGTTTATAGTGCGACGACAGTATTATTACGACACAGCGATAACTGCACCCTCATTATGAAAAAGAATCATAAGTATTATATCCACAATAACTTTCGTCAATCCTTGCTGTGCAACTCTTGCTGGCAATTTGTTTTAAACTTATTATATAGTTGTTATCAAGAATTGACTTTACAGTGGATAGTAGGTGGACTTGATATGAATTCGCTAGAAAATTTACAGCAAACACTAAATTCCACTTTCAATCAATATTGTATCATCATAATAATCTAAACGAAAAATATAAGTATTAACTCGTCAAGCAAATCAAAAAACAAAAACATTCAATTACCTAATTAGATATCCAAAGCAATAGCTACAAAAAGTAGTTATTATTATGTGGCGATTAGGATTTTTAATAATATAAGTTTTTGGGTTTTTTGTACCATCTCCTACGTACAGGCAATTTTATTTATCTCTATAGGACACAATAGACAGACGACGAACACGTCGAAATACGGACGCTAAATGAAGGGAAATTCATCCCAGTCCACATCGATAGCGTGCAGCCATATTCGATTGAGAAAGCTCAGGAATCTATTGAGCAATGGCTAACGATAGATCCTAATGTGGCCCACGACGCGAATGTAATAAATGAGTACTTTTCAGTTAAAAAACGGACGGGAAATAAACAATACTGATCGCAGGCAGTTATAGTATGAGCGGCCCAAACAGAGTCAAAACAAAGGCAGTTTTAGCATAGGTGGCACAGTATAGCTACTCTATATATGCAGTGTACGTGGCTTAAAGCGATGAGGGAAACGGGAAAGTTCGTATGCGCCACCTATCGTCGCTGGCCAGAGACTATAGATCACGATGAGGAAAAACATATAAGCCACTCAGTTAAAAACTGTTCCATACACGCACAAATCAAAATCAAGTTCAATTCAGACTCACTAAAGTTTCTAATAAAAATTGTTAAATAAGTATAATATAAGCTCAAAATTTTGTGATTTTAATAAAAGATCGAGAGTCCAGCGACGATAACAAAATACATTCTCAGAGACCACTTCTTGGATTCGCAATATTAATTATTCCTCTTACTTAGGTATATACATATACTTGCCATAAATACGTATTATAAAATAATATATGAGTATAATGTCTATATAAGTAGAAAGAGACTGGATCGGTAAGACCAGTATGCAAAGATGATATTATAATTTTTTTCTACAGTTTGCTTTACCATCACTTTTCCAATCGATATATTTCTCAATAAATGCCTTTTCATATCCGTAAAACACTGCATTTATTTCGATTTCAAAATTACAAAACTCGGCCGGTAACAAAGTGCACATTATATAGCCTATGTATGTACGTAGCATAACCTGAAATCTCGAACAGCTGACGAACAACTCTACTTTGCGCAAAGTAATGTAGGAAATAAATAAACATAAATAAACATGGAGATAAATCCGTTGAGCATTATTCTTGTCAAAAGTGACAGTAAAGGAGATAGAATGCTTTTTCGTTATCCACATGCAACGAATCATCAGCGAGATTCAAGCCAATGTCTGAAAAGAAAAAATCCTTACTCAATGATCATAGCTGAAGACTCACTGCAGGTAGTTTGTGTATTTTTAATCTTCTAACGTATTTATTCCTCTCTGAAAAATGAGACTATGTTTCATTTGATTGTTTACTTTATTTGTTGACTAGCCGATGCCTTTTCCAAACCTCTCGAATGGAAATCTGACTGGATTATCGGATGAAGTACTGTCTACGCTTTTTGCTGTGAAACCAGAGTTGTGCGAGTGCAAATTTGAGTTGAAGCTCAATGATGTACGATTTGTTGGACACCCAACGCTACTACCGTCGAGAGGACCAAAAGAAGTCAACTCGTCCATGCTTTTCAACGTTGTTTTTGCATTGCAAGCACAAGCTAGTCATTCGGTTGTGAAATGTTATTACGACTTAAGTAAAAGGTGTGTACAGTGTATATTTTTGAGAGAATGTTTGTAAAGTGTTATGATTTTCCAGGTTGGGAATAGCTTTGAGGCACGAAGAGAAGAGGTGTGGGTTTCTAACGGAAGAAATCAAAATTATGGTGTCGACACATGATGAGGTTGCTGCCAGGTAATCAAAGTTGTATTCATTATTATAGTACCCCTTAAATCACAGGTATTGAAAACCTTGTTTAAAATTAGAATCGTAGATGTAATGTAATTTAAAATTTCAGGTCAGAAGAGGAAAGTGATTCCGAAGAATCTCCTTATGAAACTATTCTACAAAAGAGCTCACTGGCTAGAGACTTGAAATCAATTTTCAACAGTCTAAGCACCTCTGGAATCATAAATATTATGATAGACAAATGGATACAGGTCAGCTTTTGCCTGCCCCAAAAAGTTCACCAGACTCACAAAAAAGGTTTTGTAGTGGACCCAGAAATCATTGACAGATGTTTGAACAGTCTGAGGCCATATCATGGCTTGCTACTTCTGACAGAACCAATGGATCTACGTGACTCTTTACCAACAGATCATTCTCCAGCTTTATGTCGCCTTATACAAATGTATAATCCTCTAAAAAGCCTGCAAACTTTGGCTGCAGACTCGGATTTGACGTTAGCTCAAGTTTTTCAGCTAACTGGACATCTGGTCTATTGGGCCAAAGCAACCATAATATACCCCCTATGTGAAAGCAATGTATACGTTGTTTCACCAGATGCAGTATTAACAAATCGAATGCTTGAAGCATTCTCTGAACAATTTCCTGGAATGTGTTTATTGCAGGTATGATTGATACAAGTATACAGTAAACCATTCAAAGTATAATGTACATAACTGGTGTATAAATTGTTTCAGGTGATCAGCGAATTCTCATTACCAACTTCAATAAGTCAAAAGTTGAATCCTCTCAGTCAACCTCAACAGCAAACACAGTTGGTCAAGATAATAATTTGGCTTTTAAAAAATCATCTACTCTTACAGTTACATACTTATGTTCAGTATATGCCTACAGTTCATGGACGGTCATCCATTGTACGTATTAATTTTCATGATTTTGCAGATCCCCCATCAATTTACTTTGATCCAACCGACTTTCTATTTCTATCCATTGCAGAGCATTGCAGATGTTCCTAATGGAGTTAGTTCTAGTCCTCCAGATGCATTACCAGAGGATGACTCTGCTGTAGCATTAGATGATGGCTCATGGAGTTTGAGCGTTACACCCAAGGGAACACCCAGTGACTCAAAGGCAGATATCTCGTTAGACAAAACGGACGATTTATACTCATATCAGTCAGATGATTATCCATCAGATGACATAATTTTACTCGAAAGACTGTGTCGAATGGGTTACTTCAAGGGTGGACACCACTTGGAAGAGATAATGTATTTGGAAAATATTCGAAGATCTCAGCTGTTGCAAATACTGGATAAATTTAGGGACGTTTTAATTACTTGCGAAAGCGAAGATCCAGCAATGGCTCTGTTTTATTCTCAGCCTGCTTCCCGATAGTGACTAGAAGTCACTTTTATTTATTGTAAATTGTACATAGTTTTGCGCATAATTTTTACTATGATTTTTTTTTCATATTTTTATACAATACTCTGAATCAAATGCTCCAAAAGCATCGTCAGACTAATAAATAATTTTTTACGCAATGACTGAGACGATTATTAGTCATACCGGCGCTGAATATTTTTTTGCTCACGTGTACTATCAAAACGCGGATGATGTAAAAATTATCGAAAATTTCAATTTCACCAACACAGAAAGCTATCTCATATGTTACATACAATAATTGGTATATAAACTTGCAGTTATAAAATGCAGATATAATTAAGTAAAAAACATATTGATTATTATTTTTGTACACACGTCTCTCTGTAAATAACACATACCAACCCTGTATCCTCAACAACATAGGAAAATCAATCAGTCTCTAATTTTAAACTCTATACAGAAATAATGCAGTACACGCTGTTTCCTTACAAACGTATAAATAATGTATCGATCCGCCTAAAAAAACGTATAAACAATATCCCCGAGTAAGTATCGATCGCGAGCAAAAACAAGTGTATTATAAAAAACTGCTCTAAAAAACTTGCGATTCTAAATTCCCAGTTTGAATTTCGAACACCGCGTTCCAATCACCCCCACCAAAAAAAGCTGACCCCCCACTCGACCGCCATCGATCAAACCATCCAAAAATCATACCTCAAAAAAAAAATCCTGCAAACTTTATCCGTTCTTCAATAACCGTATTAAACAACTGCATCGCTCCGAACAAAAAAAGAGCTCTTACAAAAGCCAAAACAAACGATAAAGATATATATAAACGCAACATTATAGCTTACCACGCGCATGCGCAGTCCTCCAAAGCAATATGGCGAAGTGCATAACGGCCGCGCGCAGCGTCGCCGCCCGAAGCTCCGGAAATAGAAAGAGAAGGAAGACAGTTTGAGCGTAACGAATCGGACGAGGACGGAGCTATAGGAAAAAAGCGCCGCGCGTGAAAAGAGAGGGATATAAGCGCACAATAACCTTCTAGAAAGAGAGAAGCTCGAGCGGGAACGACGAAACGGCGAAACACACAGACCGCTCTCGCGCAGTGGACCGACGCCATCTAACGTCTGGCATTCCCGTGTTTTTTCACTTCGCCGCCGCAGAGCCGCGTATAATCGCCGCCCCGAGAGAGTATAGCAGTGTCTGACGTGATAGTCGTCGCTGCAGGTAGTGTACATATAACCCGGCATACATATTCTACTGATTGATTGTGTTTTACACTCTGGTGTACTTGTGTGCGTGTGTGTGTAGAAGCTAATTATTCACGGCGTGTATACGTGTTGTTGATTCGTCATCGCCGCCGCCACATACACATCGGCTAGAAAAGAAGTACCTATAGTAGTCATATATAAAGAGGAAGAACGAGAGAAGCTCGAGAGAGAGAAAGAGAGCGGCCCGAAGGACGGCGAAGTAGAAGAAAGAGAGTCGAAGAGTACATTATATACACACGCAAAGAGAGAGACAGGCGCAGTAGTGGTAGTAGTAGATCTCTCTCTCTTGCGCGCGCACACACAGAGACTCTCTCGAGCCGCCGATGTTATGTCGAAGGCGCGCCGCTCGCTGCATTAGCCGTCTCCGTCGACGTCGCCGCTGACTCTACCTATAGGACAAAAAATACAGAAGTGTGCGAGTAGCAGAGAGAGAGTGACTCGTGCGTGTTGTATTTTTTAGTAGTACACATACATCGTAGAAGATGTGCCGACAGAGGTGAAAGTGCAGCATTAGGTAGTACGTAGAAGAGCCAGTCGAGTGCTGCGTGCGGAGATATATATTATAGCTCTCGGAGGTAAGTCTATGTACCAGTGTGTGTGTAATCTGCGTATGTTACAAGTATACGTGATACACATATGTCCGTACGCCGATTATCCGGACGCCTGCATTCCGTGATGAGGATGAGAATATAATGCGCTGTGTGAAAGAGAGAGAGAGAGAGAGAAAGTGATCGGAGAATGAGAGAGAAAGAGAGAAGCGCGCGGCAACGGCCAAGAGAGCGTGTGTAGGAGCGGAGCAGAGAGAGAGGTGTAGTTGCTGGCTGTGCATCGTTTCTTTGAATGCGCGTCGCGCACAGCCCTGATGGATATATATCTGCCTGTATTCTGTTGTTCCTGCAGGTATATACACTCGTGCGTACGTGGATAATACCTATATATAACATACTCCCGCGCTCGCTCTCTCTCTCTCTCACTCCGGCATTTCCTAAGCGATAAAAGCCGCGAAGCAGTTCTCTTTTTCTGTACGTGTGACGCTACGTATACACGCACTCACACGCAGCGGCGTAGGTGTACTTGTGTAGTGTACTCTGTATATACGGTTTGAGAGAGAGCGCGCGCGCGTCCGATCTCGGCTATATATATACATATACATACGCTTTTCTTAGCCAGTCGGCAAAATTCGATTCGTGTTTATGTTTACTGGGAAGCCCTCCCCCGTCTTGCTCCGAATTATGTACCTATCGCGCAGCGCAGCTCTCTCTCTCGTCAGCGCGCGCCACCCTTCGTAAAATTCTCTCCCGCCGCCCCCTCTCCCTGCTCTTTTTTTATATATCGCGCAGTAATACACTCCCTCGCTGTCTCTCTCTTACTTTCGCTCCTCCCTTATACACTTGCTCTCTCTCTCTCTCTTTCATTCTCTCCTCCATCTCTGACTCTCTGGCTCCCGGGTTATTCCCCTCTGTATCCCCTCTACCCTTCGCGTGCTCGTGTTTCGCGGCCGCCGCCACTGCCGCCGCGCGTATACATGTATCCCCGATTCCTCTACTGTCTTTCTCTTTCGTAGCCGCGCAACGCCGATAACACCAACCTCGACGCTGGCCTGGCATTACGGCCCTAGGGGCTGGTCCTCCGCCCGCGCATCGCTTGCACATGTAGAGAATTTCAGTGGCGAGCGTTGCTTTTTGCATAGACTGACTGACAGGCTGCTGCACGTCAGGGGAAGGAGAGCTTGCTTGTGAGATATTATGTGTGTGTGGATTTAGTGCTGCTCGTACTGTGCTATAGACAGTGTGCTGTTGTTTCTGAATTCTCTCTGTTGAATGAGCTAGTACGGAGTCTGGGATTAATTGCTTGTGAGGTGAATTGGGATTTTTGGATGAGTATACGAGATTGAGATTGGATTTCACTGGATGTGGCTGGATTTGAGTGAAACTATAAATTATTTTTAAGTAGTTGATAATGCGGCTTGTGGATATAACTACATGCTTGTTGTAGAATAAATTAAAACTCGAGGGTATGTATAGCTGTCAGCTGAGCAGCACAAGACTATAGGATGGAATTGTAATAGGATTATAGCTTTTAGCATTGTTAAGTAGCTCTCTTGTGTCATGCTGCTTAGTGTATTGTGTAGCCTGGATTATATACATATATAATAAGCAGTATTTAATATTTTACATGCGCTGACTGTTTATTTTTTCACAATGTTTGCGTGCGTCATAAATAATACGATAAGATTAATCCTTAATCAACAATCATGAGTGAATGAATAAGTGTTGCACTAAATTAACTGAATTGAAGCTGTATGTTCTCATTATGCAAGGCAGCTTGTGTGATTGTTGATAATGATTTCTCTAAATATCCATGTTTACTGATTATTAATGGTAATGTTTTTTTTTGTTCCAGATTTCGCGCCAAGGGAACAAATTTCCAAGTGAATCCTAAAACCTGAATGATCTGCAGCTGAGGGCTGCACAGAGTTTTGGCTTTGCAAGGAGCCAAAAACATTCCCCCTTAGCGTCAGGTGGGATATGAGTGCACCCGCCATAAAGTCATCCATGCCCGGAGTAGGGACACCCACTGCATCAAGCGGCCACACCATGTTGCCAATGAACATGGTAGCCCAGAAGGTTGTTGCTTCCAACGACCAGTCTAGCGGCGGTATGAAGCCACTGCAAAATACCAATCTCAACTACGTCACACTGCAGCCAGCCAGTCAACCCCTCAGTCTGATCCAAGAACACAGGGCACCTCCCTATCAGACTTCCTTTGCCAATAACATTCCAGTAGACCAACAACAGCAACAACAGCCTCCCCAGCAACAACAATCACAACAGCCATCTCAACAGCAATCTCAGCAGCAACAACAACAACCGCAGCAAGCACAACCACCACAGCAGCCACAGCAGCAGCACAAAGAACAAGAACAGCAGCAAGATGCCAACAAACTTGTACAGAATGGCACAGAGCAGTCAAAGGTAATTCAAAAAAAATTCAAGTAATAATCCACTATTCTATTATCATTCTTTGATATTAATGCTCAATTCATTATTAGAATATAGTCAGCATTAAAAATGTTATAATCATATAACTTTTGAAAACATCATAATTGATTCTAGTTTTAAAAATAAATAGATACTCATGTACAGTAAAACTTGTTATGTTTTTAAAGTAATACAGTGTACAAGACTACACTGAACTCTGCTGAATGTTAACTCAAGGGTGAATTTCAAAAATAGAAGAATAAAGCAAATCCCAACACGTCAATGACGTCCGCATTTGTTTTTTGTTTCAGGTCGAAAAGGACAAACCGGATGGACTAACGGCCCCCGCGCCTACTACAGTAACTCCGGCCGCTCCAGCGACCACAACCCCGGCACCAACCGCAACCTCGGCACCAACCCAGACTACGGCGCCGACTCCAACACCTACAACTACTATTGCTCCAGCGACGACGGCGCCGTCAAGTAACACCAATGCCGCACCAGTTCCTCCGGCCAGCAGTGCCATCACGAACGCCGTATCTGCTGCTCTGGCCTCGACTCCGGCTCCCACAACAGGTCCTTCCACGACTGCACCTGCTGCACCAACAGCCTCTGCCCCAGCACTGGCTCCTGCCAAACCAGCTGTCGTGGAACAGCCCAAGGTCAACAGTTCCAGTGCTGATGGTGCGAGTGCTCCAGAAAAACAGCCGGAAACTGAAGCCACACCGAAACCGAAAGAAGACGCGTCTGCGGCTAAGCCCGACCAAGGTATGTAAATGTCGTATTGAAAGTAGATATTGAAAAACTTTCCTCCGTTCGCTTTTATTTACCTATAATTACGCAAGTCAAAGCTGATAGTGCCACAACTCGCATTTCATTTAAATTTTCATTTATCATTACGAGAGAAACATAATCAGTAATTTCTATCTGTCGAATTGATAACAAAAATGAATTATAATCTAATTAATTTTCAGCTGTAGCAACAACGCCCGCAGTGCAAAGTAAACCCGAGGAGAAAAAATCTCCAGCTCAAAGTGGACCAAAAGAAGAGACGACACCAACCAGTGCTTCTCCTCAGAAACCAGCACAGACTACGCCGACGGCGACAGTACCTGCTGCAACCAAACCCGAGGAAAGCCCGTCCAAGGTCGAGCCTCCTACGCAGAAATCTCCTAAGACACAGGCGGCGGCAGCCGCTACTGCAGCAGCAGTTACTGCTGCTGCTTCTAAGCCTGCTGCAAGCGTTCCCGACAGTCCTGAGAAGGTGACGGAAGCAAAAGATGCGAAGACTCCAGTTTCATCACGACCTGCTAAGAGGAAATCCCGCGAGCTAAAGGAGACCAAGAGTGCTACATCTTCGATGGAAGGTGGATCTAGATCTAAACGTACCAGAGTTCAGACGACTCCGTACCAGAGCCCGTTGCCGGAAATGACGGCGATAGTAAAAAATCTATCGAAACCGACACCCAAGACGCCTGACAGCAAACTCATTGTATTCTACAAGTGTGTATTTTTATTATATATCCGTTGACATTACCCAAGTTTTGGGAGAGCATTAATTTAATGAATACAATTTCTATTTAGGAATGAATTTTTGGCGGTGAGGAACACAGAAGGAAGTTTCTTCGTTTGTCAGGCTATGCAAAATATTTACAAATCCAGTAAACGTATTCGTATACGTTGGCTGTGTCAGGATAAAAACAATGGAGAAATATATATGCCAGACTTCCACGACCACACAGGTACGCAAGAGAAATCAAATTTAATATTTTATATTTAAAACAGACGTAAATATTAAACATTCGTTCGATTTTAGATTTTGACTGTATATTGACAAATCTTGCCTTACACAAAGTCGAAAAGAACAAGTATCAGTTGACCAAATATGAACTGTTAAGAACGGAAAATATATTGAAGAGGGCTATTGACGTTGAAGCAGGAGTTTCTGAGAAACCACGAGTGACTGAAGAACACCCTGATGGCTGTAAGTATCGTTACTATATTTTTAGTAATTTAAAATTATTTTATTTCCTTGTAATTTCTTTAGATTCCTCAAATCTCCTATGTTCTCCCACTTCCACTCCAGCTTATCCAATGTAAATCCAACTTTGCTATAGAAGTAAGTTACTTGATATTTATATCATTTGATGATTGATTATAATTCACATAACTTTGGTTACTTTTCAGTGGACATATCTCTGTATCAAGACGAAGCACAGCTGAAAAAGAGGAAAGGAAAAGGAAAAGGCGGCAAAGGGAAGCGTCAGCGCAAGAAGGCTAACAAGGACTCTAGCGAATCAGAAGAGGATGATGACGATGACGAATCGGACGATAACGACGATGAAGACGATAGCTCGTCGGATTCCGACTCTTCGGGCAAAAAGTCGCCAAACAGCGGTCGCAAATCTTTATCGAAGAAACGGTCGGGTAGCAAAGCTGCAATTGCACAGGCCCCCACGACGCCAAAGGGTCCCAGCAGGGCCGAACGAGCCCTTAACCGAAGCAAGGGTACAGTAGGACCGAGCACCTCAGGCAGTAGCGGCGCCTCCACATCCGCTGCCGCCAAGAAGGCCGAGCCCAAAAAAGCCCTTGAGCCCAAAAAGGCTATTGAGCCCAAA
Source organism: Cecidostiba fungosa (assembly GCA_900474305.1). Taxonomy (NCBI): domain Eukaryota; kingdom Metazoa; phylum Arthropoda; class Insecta; order Hymenoptera; family Pteromalidae; genus Cecidostiba; species Cecidostiba fungosa. The sequence continues at coordinate 10,553 of UCOJ01000387.1, forward strand.
AAACAGGTAGCAAAGCCTGTGGCGACAGCGAGCACCAGTGCTGCAGCTAGCACGCCTGGACAGTCGAGAGCAAAAGCACGTGGTAAGTTTCGCATTTATAGGGTGATAAATATATTTCTCAGGATCCACTGCCTTAGATGGCAAGTCTTATCTTTAAGTCATTAAAATAACATGTTCTAATTATTATCATTATTTTTTTTCAAACAGGCACCGCAACTGCAGCAGTAGCTTCCACGGCACAAGCAGCGACGCCAGAGACCAAGACAACGGGCGGTCGCCCCAAGCGAGTGGCCAGCACCACAACAGTAGCAGCCTCGACGAGCGAAGAGAGCTCGTCGTCGCGCAAAAAACCGCGCGGACGTGCATAAAGCGACATTGCGCTCACCCTAACTACACGGCATGCGTACAACAGCGTCTGCATTGTAGGTAACGTCTATACGTCGCGCGTGGATTTGCGAAAAAACAAGCAAAAATGAAAAGATCCAAATCAACACAAAAAGGAATTCTATCTAGTGCGATAACATCCTCTCTTTTTTGAGTCTTTGGAATATAATTATTAAGGAAAAAATGAAGCTGTTTGGTTTGTTGTTGACACTCGTGTTTTTGAGAATTAAAAAAAAAGATAATAGCGGCTGTCTGATTATAGAGTGTAAATAAAAAATAAAAAAAAGGAATGGAAAAAGAGAAATTCGCACTAAATATGTAAAATCTACTGCGATCAGGACTGTGAAAAGCGATGCAAATGAAGTTGGTTTGAAAGTGCCCAATTAAAGTGATGGGTACGCTTTCCTTACTGAGCAGCAGAACAATCGACAGGGTGTGTCGCGCATCAATGCATACTTTGGCGATAGTCTATTTTTGATGTTGTAAGTGAATCTTGTATGATTCAATTGGGCTTAAAACATACATTTTTTCATCGGATATGATAATTACCCATGTACAAATATTATATGTATGTGTCTGTTGGGGATACGTGAGTTATATTCTGTAAAACAGAAAACGCAAAAAGAGCGTTAAAAGGATGAAAAAAGAGATGATAAAAACAATTTTAAGCAATCCAAGACCTGGAGAAGTTTGACAGCCCTTTAGATTTAGAGACTCGAATGTAAGTGTATTGCTACGTACAAAGGCGATTGACAGCGAAGCGACTCGATGAAAAAATGAACATCGAAGTAATTAATAACGGACTAAGTATTTGTCTTTAATTTTTTTTTTTGTTTTTATTAGAGGCTGGAAAAGCACAGTTACTTTTACTTTTTAATCCTTTCAAGGATCTATGATATGCGTTTGCAATCGTCTCATGTTAATTCTATGAATAAATATATTTAGCTCGAGTAAAATTTTATCCAGGTCGGAGAAAAGTAAATTTACAAATGCAATCTGTATTCAGAGTATCTGTGTTTCTCGAGGCGTACTTCTACGCTTGATCTGGAAAACCCAGATGATCTCTGCACTGGTGCCGCGCATATAATTTAGCCACTTTTACATTATCTACTTTAGATAAAGAAAAAAAACTGCTAGAGGACTCAAACTAAATTTGAGTCAAATGTATAGATTTATTTTACCTTTGTACTTGTCTACTTTTGTCCGAGGAAAAAAAACAGAGTGTATATTTACCAGAAAAAGAAACAAAAATAGCACATTAGTCTACGTTTCGAATCTAAATAACGATTTGTTAAATGTAGCCAATGTTATTATTTCAGAATGTATTCATATCAACATAATTATGATCTTGTGAATAATTTTGAAAATAAAAATAACTACAATAGATGATTGTACTTGATTTTGAGGACTTCTCATAAACTGCATGGATTAAATAAGAAGACATTATTTCTTAAGAAGAACATTTTAATATTAATATTATGCTAAAAGCCGCAGTGATTCTTTTACACATCTAATTACGAGTCACTTAGTCACTGACATAGAACTTTTGTAGAATATATCGTCTTTACATAGTATACATTGTTCGATTCCACAGCTACTAGCGGAAATGTGATGGTCCAGTGAAATATCATAATTTTAAATAATATATATTTATTATTTACCTTGCTTTCATGAAACTTGATAAAGAAAAAAATAAATAAATAAAAATATTAGCAATTGAAACAAAAAATCAAGCATCATTCTTTCAACATTCGCGGTGTCACAAACGACGCATTAATATAAACTAATGCAACCTCGAATAAATTTTTTCATACATATTTAACAAGATATTAGACTCATTGAGAATCGCAGTATCACCATGGAACAATCAACAAGTTTCATAGATTGTGCTTTATGTACTTTAAACGCAATAAACGTTCTTGATAAAAGTTACTTCCACCAAAAACATGTTTGTGACACAAAACATTTTCATCGTCGTAAAAATTCGTAAAGCTAATTACTTATCTATTTCGCGTTGTCAATTTAACTGGCAGAAATACTTACGTCTTTATTACAATAAAGATTGTACAGAATATTGCCAACAATCGACGAGCAATTCACACGTAGAACAGCTTGCCAAGCAATCTGCCATCATGTTTTACATATATATTTGAAACGATGGACGTTTTTATATTATTATTTGTTTAGCGTTTTGTATGTATATACATATAGATAATATATATATCTACTACTTCTTTTCATGGAGAAAATACATATTTTCATTAGTACAGTCAAGTCATAGTATAATTTAAAGAAATATAATATAGGGCAAAACGTGATCGTTCAGCGCGTTACCCAATACAGTCAAAGGCACGCGTGAATCGTGATTCATTAAACTTTTGTAGCTCAAATTTTTGTCCTCGCGTAATCCTTTCTAACTTCTTACAATTTAACCAACAACTGTACAGTTTTCACTCGGCTCTGGAGCGAAGCTTAGTACCTTACGTATTAGTTTAGATAAATATTTTATCGAAAACAAGTAGGTGTTTACATGAATTTCGCTTCTTTTTTTGTACGTTTATAGAGTTTTTGTTCGTTAAATACTTTTTTGTGATTATATATTTCGAAATCGAAAAAATGCGCTCATAGGCATCTTTGAGTTCCACCGCAATTATAGCGACTTTAATGCAAAAACGTAAGTCAATCCAAATTATAATAAAGTATCTTAAATTTTCTGTTGCGACAAAATTACAATTTCAATTTTTTAGTTTTCACGTTACTTTGCAGACAAATTTCATGTAAATACCACATTTCAAATTAAATATATAAAGTTTATAATCAGTTTTTGGTTAAGGCAAAAATCACGTTCACTAAGACTGATGAAGTTGAAATTAATGTCATGAGAAGATAAAGATAGAATAAGATGTATATCAAACACAGCTCAAATACAGTCAGTACATTTCTTTAAAGTTTCATCAATCATAATAAACAGATTTCATGGTACAGCAGTAATGGTTGTGATCTCTGTACAGTATACCCAATATACAAACACAATATCAAAATCATGCCTAAATATGCACTAACATTTACTTTTAAAAAGCAGTCTAGACAGTCAAGCAATTGCTTATCATACATATTTTGAGCATTCAGCAAGTTATAAACAATTATTTTAAAAATAATTTACGGGTAGTTAAATATATTTGTTCATAAGAGATCCAAATCTTCATACTGATCAATAACCTTAACCAAAACCCGATCCGATACAGCTGTTTTCAATGGAATTTTCTGTTCAAAGTTAACGAACAAATGTTAACTGCTACAACTGAAACATTTCGTCTTGTTCCTTCTGCAGCCTTTGCAGAGATGTCTTTACTCTCCTGCCTTGTGTCATGACTACTGCGGATGGTAAATTTTGTATATCGCCGGACGACGACGGCCGCTGATTTTCTACAGAAACTAAGTGTGAGTTCGACGTGATCGGATGAGAATTTCGTAACCTAGCCGTGGCTCTTCGTCGTTGTACGTACATGTCGTCTCCTTCGTTCAGAAATCTGTGGAGAAAACGTTGTTAGTTCTTCTGTATATAAAAGCACAGCCAAATATTTGTTAAAAATTTCGACTTACTCACTACTGCCTTGTACTTTCTTAATCTCTTTTTTCACACTTGCTATGGAGGAGTCCATTTTTGCTAAAAAGTCATTAACCGAAGAATTTTCATCATCTATAGGAGAGGATACCGAAGACGGACTAGAAGTCTGTTGAAAAATATTTATCTTATCATTGTTGTCTGTAATTATTTAAGGAAAATTGCACAAGTTAAGTGACTTACATTATTAGTGCTGTCAAAACTTTCAGAAATGGAGGCAACTGTGCTTGAAGCAGATAAAGGACTATCGGCACTAACTGGAATAAGCAAATGCTCTCGTAAAAATAAGCTGTCGGAGGCCCAAAGTCTGTTTACTCTTCGAATTTGTTCCGTCTGGAAAGAAAAATGAAAACTTGGTTAAAAGTAGGACATAATAATATGTACTTTAAATTAAATCTTACACTAGAGCAAACGGTGATTAAAATATAAATTACACAGTTATTTACAGGCTCTAACAGCATATTAAATTGTTTGCACCTGCATAAAATTTGTATTATTGTCTTTTGACATATTTTCTTATTTACACTTGAGATAACAAAGTTGAATTGAATTTCACAAGGTTTCATCAAGCACATAAAAATAGCTGAAATGTCAATTGCAAGTCAATTGCAACCATTGAAGTCAAAAGTTTCTGCGCTCCAAAATTATGTCACGGAAAAAAACTGCCTGGCATTTAAGAAGCAAGAGAAAGTAACGTAAAATTTGGATTGTGAAAGTTTCCTAAAATACAACAGAGAGTACTGGTGATCTTGATGAGTCAAGCACAATCATCTTAGAATACAAACTCCTCCCAATTTTGCAAAATCAATACAGCACTCAAGCTAAATAAACATTCAAACCATAAGAAACCATCTCCCGCATCCCGGACTAGTGTCACAATATCGAGCAAACTCGCTCATGACAAATTGATCGCAAATCATTGACAGCCAGACAAAAAACTACGTAAAGCAAAAATCCTTATCGGAGAGCTGAAAAGTCAGTCAACTATAGCAAACTCAGAGGAACTGACCCATAGAGAGAAGAAATAGGTCATGTCTCTCATACAACCACACTATAATATCCAAAATAAAAATGAGCAGAAGACACTAACCGTAACACCGTATCTGAGGGCAATGCCTTGGAGGGTGTCCGACTTGTCGACGGGGTGCTTGACCAGGGTCTCGTTCCTCGTCACGTGCCTTGCGGTGCTGCCGTATCTCTTGGGCGCCCTGCCCGATTCCCGAATGGACCTTCGCTCTTCCATCTCGTCGCCGCCATTCCATTGAGATCCATCCATCAGCGGCCGGCCCAGCTTTAATTGCTGCACTCGACGACGACGGAAGGACGTCGTCCTTTCGCACGCGACTACTCTCGCGAAATGATGATGATTATAAGTAAACTCGCCTACGTTCTCTCTCTCCTCTCTCTCTCTCTTTCTATACACTCCCTGTATATATAATATATATACTATACTAATGCTTTCGCAGCTTGTTTGCGTGTGCGCACGAGTTGTATTCTTGTATTTCTTGTATATGCGCACGAGTCAATGCCGCCAACTACCGAAGTGAAATAATACTTTGTGACTTATATATATATTTTCGTCCGCTTTTCACTTTGCTGTTGTTATCGCATTGATTCATTCAATGGAAATGTTTTCCTTTGAAGCGAGAGACGCATCACGCGTGAATGATTTTTGTTTTGGAATTCGGCTCGATTACTTTTAGTATTTTGTGAGGATAAGAATCGAGAAGAAAAATTGAATATCGGATGGATAAAAAAGCATGTCTGATTCTTTGATAAAAAATCACAATTACACTCGAATCACCTAAATTTCTTCATAAAAAAAAACGGTATCTCTTCTAAGAAAAATACCAAACTGGCTTACGTAAACCCAGCAAAAAGAGCCAAAAGAAAAAAGCGCATGTGTCTCTCTCCCGAAAACACACTATACAAAATAATGCGGTCGTCGAGGGGGGGACACCCCTCGTGCGTGCGATATTCCCCCTATACATATGACATCGATGTGCATATATAGTGGGCGCGGCTTCGAGGATTAATTATATACTTTTACTCACATATTCTTTCCCGAAAGTTCAAGCGTGAGAAATTGCGCGCGCGTCACGTGCTCGACTTTTCCAGTGCTGCCAGGAGATAATCGCAACTTTAAGTTCTTTCACCTTTGGGATTTTACTTGTTAATTATTAATGCTACGATTGATTTTTTTTTATTGCAGGTTGTACAGTTATATGATGAGACGGAGGAGAGGTTTTATTATTATGGGTGAATTCGATGAGTAGAGTTGGGATAGTAATTGACCTAGAATTCGATTTGCTGTATATAATCGAGTGGACATCGTGGAATTTCTTATGTAATATGGGATGATATGATGTGCCTTGCATATGGGTTTTTATAAATGTAGAGCTCGCTGTTTTTACACCTAATAAAATTATTAGTTTTTTTTCAAGTATATTTACTAAAAAAGAAACTAACAATTATCTTGATACACTTATATTGCATGGCGCTAATTGGAGTTTCCGCATTGTTAGTTTAAAAAGAGAAAAATGTATATAATGATTGAAATTGTTACATAATAAAAGTGGTAGCTACTTTTTGAACGCACTTACAACATATATACATTTCCGATGTTACACGAATAGAGAACACGATAAGATTAGCTGCAGCCGAGTATAGTATTATATTATCGATGATACGGCGCTTCTTGTCAGATAAAGCATTATCCCTGTTATAGCTCGTAATCTAAGAAAAAGTACTTCTTGAAAATAATAAAATTATTTGAAGTATAAAAACTTCATAAATATTTATAATATTCTATAATGATCATACTCATAATAAATTTTCTCCAATACTTTTTTTTTAACATACGTTATTTTTTTGTCGAAGAAAAACAATAAGTATAGGTGACAAGGTAACACGATCCTAAAAATAGCGATTATATACCCGGAGATACGTGTGTATGCAAAAATCATTCGCATCATCAAATACGGCTCCGCAGTAGCAGACGGCTCTTCTCTCACGTCAAAAAACGTAAATAATGAACAACGTGGCAACAGTGGCGCCAACCAGTTCGACGCTCCAGTTTATTCAGCGCACCTGCAGTATCCAACACTGCAGCTATACATATATATAGATATAGCTACAAAAGAAATCTAACAAAAACACAAACAGAAGACGATAATACTCTGCTGCTGACGACGACAATAATGAGACTCGTCTGAGACGATGGTGCGAGTGACATTTCTGCATCCGGACCTGGGTATAGGCGGCGCCGAGAGGTTAGTCGTTGACGCTGCTTTGGCGCTCAAGCAGAACGGCCACGAAGTCGATTTCGTGACTAATCATCATGATCCTGGCCACTGCTTTACCGAGACCAAGGATGGAACTTTCAAGGTCACAGTTGTCGGCGACTGGCTGCCCAGACATATTTGCGGCAAATTCTATGCATTTTGCGCCTACCTGAGAATGGTAAACAACACTTTTTCATTCCTAAAATTTATTTTAATTTGAGTAGTTTGAAATTGTCATCTTATTTTTTTGCAGATATGGGCAGCCCTGTACATAATTATCTGTGCCAACCGTCCTGATGTTGTGTTCTGTGATTTAGTGTCAATATGCATTCCTGTTCTGAAATTAAGGGTTCCAACGGTGGTATTTTACTGTCATCATCCTGACCAAGTTTTAACAAAGTATGAAAGTGGCCTGAAAAAGCTTTATCGAGCACCTCTGGATTTCCTTGAGGAAATTACAACAGGCTTAGCGGACAAAGTCTTTGTTAACAGTCTTTACACACAGTCGGTGTACGAGAAAACTTTTAAAAGACTAAATGCTCAACATACAGAAGTACTGTATCCATCCATAAACACAGCTTTCTTCGATCAAGTACATGTGCTGTCATTGGAGAGGGTTCTGGATAAGAGATTGATGCCTGATATTTGTTTCTTACTTTCTATCAATAGATACGAACGCAAGAAGGAGCTTTCCACAGCAATTGAAGCTTTAGCTGATTTGAAGAGATTTTTAACTCGAGAAGAGTACAGCAAAGTCTTTTTAATCATGGCTGGTGGTTATGATAAAAGAGTTGAAGAAAATGTTGAATATTATCTTGAATTGATTGGACTTGCCGATGAAATGGGAGTTTCAGATAAAGTGTACTTTTTGAAGTCTCCCACAGACATTGAAAAAGTTTCAATCCTTGTTAATTGTGATATTCTGATATACACACCACCCAATGAGCATTTTGGGATAGTGCCTTTAGAGGCAATGTATGCTTCCAAACCCGTTGTTGCTCACAATTCTGGTGGTCCCAAAGAATCTGTTATTGACAATATTACTGGTTATCTAGCTGAGAAATCGAATTTTGCTGAAAAGTTATCAACTTTAATTAAAAACAAGCCTCTCAGGCTAGAATTTGGTGAAGCTGGAAAGCAGACTTTCAACGAGAAATTCAGCTTCCAAGCATTCAGTAATAATCTTAACTCCTCAATCCTTGACTTACTTGATAAGAAGAGATCGCGATAGTTTTAGACAATAGTATTTTTTAGAGAATTTATAGGCGAACATTTTTTCATAATTTTTTTTATTGAATGCTTTATCACAAATAAACGAAATATATACAAATAAATAAACGTTCGACCCCTTTATTTACGAAAACATCCCTAGATATAACCCGAATTGAGATAGAATACTAATTTGTTACCGCTTTGGACCAACATCTGCGTCAAGAGCTGAAATTTAAAAATATTGAATTAGTAATCATTTCAATAACTAATAAAACTCAACAATATAATTCCAAAACTTACTCTTTCCATCACACGCAACTATCTTAACTTTATCGACCATAGCAACCTCCTGGACTTCCCTGAACTCCACATCGTTCAACATGAACGTCCACACATTGTCACAGAATCTGTATGTGTTTAATTTGCCAGCCTAGAATAAACAATATATTATTTAATCAATTTTTATTTTTGAAATTTTATGCTTTAATCACTCAGTGTTTAACAATTGAAAGTCAAGAAGTATTAAATACCGACTAATAATAGATATTATAAAATTCCAACGTGTATAAAAATAGAAAGCATTTTTTTTAAATAGCCTGTAAAGCACTTATTATTTAAGGTTAAATTCATAAAAGGAAATGTCAATCTTACCCTAAAACTAAGCCTCGATTTAACTCTTGTCGCTAGTGCTTGGTTTATAGCTTTGTCAAACTGTAATAATACTTTAACTGCTAATCCAGGTGTGATTTGGCCATACTGAAAACATCATTTTACAAAATATAATTACACATTAAACAATATTAACTCATACTTTGCTTAAAATCTGTAGGTGACGAGTGTAAACAAAGTAACCATATCACATTATTAACACAGAAATGAGCAACAAATAAGGCTCAACTTACTTGTATTAATTCATCTAGACTCTCCTGCAACGTGTTGCCTAACGTCGTATTCCTATATAATTGATACGACATTTCTAATTGTCTATTAACTTTTTATATTATGAAAAGGAAGACTAATAATAAAACATAAATACGAAATTTACGACTACAACTTTAGCGAGAACGCGAGTACATGCATACATATACATATACGTGCAACATATGTGCAAGTCCGAACTGAGCAACTGATGAGTGAAAGTATAATATATACACACAAGATGTTGTTTTTACTGCAGAGGGCAGCACACGTTACTTTTTTGATAACAGAAATTCAAGAAGGAACCAATTTGATAGATGGCAGCACTTGCTTGAATATAATTTACTATGTAGTCTACTCTGCCATATGATATCGCACCGAAAGATGTTGGGAATTTCAACGATTTTTAAAAAATCATTTTTAAAAAAACGGTACGTTTTAATGCGACTTTATTTGCTATATATATATTTCCACTTGTATTTTCTACAATATGATTTGTCGTATTTGACTTATCACAAGTAAAAATACAATAGAGTATTTTAACACTGTTTATAGTTTGTAATTTTAATTAATGCCATGATAATCTACTTTTACTTTATATGTGTTTAATGCATGCAACTACAGTTCAACAGCATTTTTAATTAAGTAATAGTAATAATATAGCTGAGAAAGAGAAATTCTGAGTAAAAAGTATTTTCATTAATTAAAAATAAGATGTGTATAAGTTACTATTTTTTAAAATTTTAGTAAACTAAAATTTCTTAGATTCAACGGTCTATCAATATAAAAAGATGCATCTTTTTTAATTGAACACTTTGTTGAAATTAGTGTCTCATGACGAAAAAATTCTTAAAAATCTGATAATACTGAAATCAAATGTAGATATGTATTTAGAAGACAAAGATTAATTTTATTGATTTATATAATTATATTAATTTTGTTGATTGATATATGGCAATGAGAAATATTTATCAACGATTTTTATTATTTTTTTCTAGGTATAATGACATTTTACTATAATGAAACATTCTTTAGACTTTTATAAAACATTCAGAGTAACACATTGAATAAAAAAATATAAGCCTTTTTACTATAAATTTAGTAAAAAGAGCTTTCAATTTTATTTGTACCATTAGATCATGATTTTTTATGCTTTTTTTTAACAATGCTTAATACAACTAATTATAATTCTTAAACTTCATTCAACTTTGTAATATGAGACACTCAGCGATTTTTTTTATTGCTATAAAGTAATTTGTGTTAATTAAAAAAGAAAAATTTTCAAGTTTTCAACTTTGTAAGTGTTAAACTGTATAACTGTTATAATTAACACAATGTAGCAATATAATATTAGGGTTGGTTTTGTGAAAGGCGACCTAGACCAAATCTATAATATACATTTCCTAAGAAGCTACGTCTCCTTTCACCACAATTACCCTGTAAATTTTAATATGCAATATGTAGAGATGATTTAAAAATTAATTAAAGTATATTGCACATCTTCTCAGGATCACCGATGTGGAACGTCTATTTTTGAGTACGTTATTCTGATTGGCGGTGGAACGTACTCTCCACAATTACACTTTTTCGAACTCACAAAGTCAAAGAAGCCAATCCTAGCATGACATAGTGGACAGTACAACTTGCCTTTAATCCAATTTTCCTGAAAAACATAAAGTGTCATGGTGTAAATAACGATTGAATATAATAAAGTATGATATGACATCTCAATAACAACTTCTCGATAACAGTATATGAAGCAATGATTTTGTAATTGTCTATCACTGGATTTTTATCTGCTCCATAAGACTTTCTTTGTTTACTTTGGAGTCATTCAAGCAATACTTGAATTTCACATAAAATATATTTCCTAGCAAGGTAATTCATCCAATTAAACGAAATCCAAGAGAAAGTTCATCATTACACAAAATCTGCTAAACCCAAAACAATCCCAAAAATTATCTCCCAAAAAGCCCGTTACGTAAAAACAATATCGCATCTGCATCAGCCACTCGTCTCAAGGTCCGCGAACAATAATAAACAAGACAAGTCTCTCTCTCTCTCTCTCAGCGCAACGTTTGAAATCGTGGAGGACGCAGCTTTCGCGCGTAAAGGCCACTAGGTATATACACTGCACCACGCAAAAAAAAAGGACAAAATAACGTCGCAACTCCGTACCCGATCGACGACCTCGTGTATCCAGTCTGGCATGCTGTCCTCTGCAAGATAAAGACAATCCTCGGGGACGTCGCTGTTACACCTGGTATTGCGCGCACCAGCTCCAATCGCCTGTCCGTGAGCTGTAAGCGATGGTGAAGCCTCCTCCGTGAACAGCATAGTGCGACAGCGTTTACACTTGATCTCCGTGATCTGTTTACAACATACAGGAGTGCGCAGTTTATTAACAATATAGAGAGTGTAGCGTGTGCGATTATATATTTTCGAGAGAGACGGCAATATGGCGTAACCTAGTTTCGCGAAAACTCACTTTGGCGGGCATTTCGAGGAGCAGAAGAGATATCTGTCGTTCTCTGTGTGTATAAGGTACTCTGTGTCTCTCTCTACTCTTTCAGTAGCTGGCGATATTCATGTCAGACTGCAGCGACTCCGTTTCAGAGGCCCTTTGTTGACGTTCCCTTCCTTTCTACAAGTGAGTGCGAGAGGGGGAAGGGGAAATATTATTGTGTTCAACGCGTGTGCAACGACGGCTAGAAGAGCCCAGCTACGCAGCAGCAGCAGCAGCAAGCGCAGCGCGAGTACTGGCCATCATCGCATAGCTGCATGCAGAGGCCAAAGAGAAACACAGATAGTATAGGTAACTAGTGCCACGCACACATAGGTTAGAATTACTCGTGTGTGTTCATATGTGTATATACTTATTTGAAGTGCGGTGAGGTGAAGGGATGAGAGTTGGAAAATAAAACATCAGCTGGTAGCGCGCGCCGATGGGTGAAAGCGCGCTGGATTTGAATCGAGATGATGGAGACGACGCAGGATATGACCAAGTTGAGCAAACTCGAGACGTGGTTATGCGTGGCTGGATGGTCCGGAGCTGTGTTTTATTCGATCTACTGCGTTCATCTGTCGACTGATAGATGTGAGTTTGTTTTGATGATTATTCTTTTAACGCTCCAAATTGAATTTCGGAGCAGAAAATTTAATTTATTTTGTATATGCACAGATTTCAAAGACTACGATGATGCCTACAATGATTTTGGACCAGGATGGTCCTTTGTTAAAAGGAAGGTTGATATATCTGATGAAGAGTGGAGGATATGGATTCCACTGATGTTTCAGCTGGTTCCTTGGATCTTTGTGCAAGTTGTTGTCGCTCAGTGCCTTAAAATATTGTGTCATAATAAGGTAACAAACACTAATTTGAACGTACCATGTTTTGCTGGGCAATGTAATGATTTTTAATAATGGATAATTGTATTTTTCAGACTGTATTGTGCAGTTGGTATACAGCGATAGCTGTTGTATTTTTATGGAATTATTTTGGATTGTTGAGTACACTGTGTACACTGTTACTGCCATGCATTTCTTGCTTTTTGACTTCGCTGAGAAGTAAAGTTATTTCGTGGGTTGTTCACACTGCAACGTTAGCTCTTATTTATTATGCTAAGGTATCGGATGTGATCTTCAGAGAATGGCTGATGCTGGAGGATGAAGAATACTTTATGCTGACAGCTGCGATCTGTTGGATCCAACTGAGGAGCATCAGTTACAGTATTGACAGCATTGAAAGTTATAAGCATGTCAATGTCTGGGGTTTTATACAAGATTTGCTCCAAAATTTAGCTTATTGCTTGTACTTGCCTACCCTTTTCTTGGGACCAGTAATTCTCTATCAACAATTTCTTGATGGGGTAAGGTTTTAACAATGTAGAATAGCAAGATTTTAAAATTCTTTTTAGAATTTAAAAATTAATTCGTTTTTTAGATAAACAAGCCATTTACAAGATGGGATAAAGAGAAATTCCTGAGGATATTTTTAAGTCTAGTCCGCTATACATTTTGGATGTATTTTACACAGTTAGCTTTACACTACGTATACTTCAATGCACTAAGATTCCATCCAGAATTTGTGATAAGCCTCAGACCATGGGCATTTTATGGATTAGGCTATTGTATGGGGCAGTATTTTTTGAACAAATACGTTGTAGTCTATGGAGTCACTTCCACTGTATGCAGAGCTGAAGATATTGATGCTCCACCTCAACCAAAGTGTATTGGAAGAATACACCTGTATTCAGATATGTGGAAATACTTTGATAGAGGATTGTACAAATTTCTTTTAAGGTAATGCGATATTTTGCAACACAAATTCTATTTTTTGATTGATTGCATTATTAAAAATAAAATTATGTTTCAGATATATTTACATTCCGTGCAACCCCAAGTCGGCACTTGGGAAATTTTTTGCCTCAGCCGTGTGCTTTACATTTATATATCTGTGGCATGGCATGCATTTATATATTTTCATATGGGCGTTCCTAAACTTTTTAGGACTGTTCATAGAAACAATATCGAAATCCATAAGCGGATTCTTTTACCAAAATATTTTACGTATTTCTATAAGTCCGCCGAATAAACGACGACTGGAGTGTGCTATTTCAAGTCCACTTTTAGCTTTGTCTGCTATATCAAACTTTTACTTCTTTGCTGGAGATGAAATCGGACATATGTACATTTGGAGAGTTTTCCGAGGTAAACTTCAAGAAATTGCTATCGATTTTTTAAATATAGAAATATATGAAAAAACGCTTTCTTTGCAGAATCTTGGACAACTACTGCAACGTTATTATTTGCGTTATATTGTAGTTGTCAGACATCTACAGAAGTAAAGCAATTGGAGAAGGTCAAGTTGTTGAGTGAAAGGAAGGATGAACAAATTAAAAATAAGATTTTGTAATTTTTTATATTTATAGACATAAGTACAAAATATGTATAAAAATACAGACTACACAAACTTTTTATAATAAAAAGCTATAAATCGATACATGCATAAGTGACTTAAACAAATGTATTCTTACAACGTATGTATGTATGTACAAGTATACATACATAAAAGCCTCTTAAGCCACGATTTGGTGAAGCTGGAAAGCAGACTTCAAAGAGAAATTCTGCTTCTAAGCATTTATCAATCGACTTTTGATAAGAAAAAATCGCGATAGTTTAAGAACATAGTAGTACACATAGTATTCCTTCGAAAATTTACAGGCAAAACTTTTTATAATTTTTCGATTGAATGCTTTATCACAAATAAACGAAATATAAACAAATAAATAAACGTTTGGACTCTTCTTTACGAAAACGTTCCTAGATGTAACTTGAATTGAAAAAGAATACTAATTTATTTCCGCTTTGATGTTCCAGCAGTTGTGTCAGGAGCTGAAAGTGAAAAAACATTGAATAATAGAAATCATTTCAATAACGAATAAAACTCAACAATGTAATAAAAAAACTTACTCTTTCCTCCTTCACACGCAACTATTTTAACTTTATCGATCATTATCATATTAGTATCGCCGGGAGCGTCTACTCTGAATTCAACATCGTGCAACATGAGCGTCCAGACATTGTCACAGAATCTGTATGACTTCAATTTGCCAGCCTAGAATAAAAAGTGAATTATTATTTTTAAAACATCTTACTTTTATTAGTTTGTTTTTAGTAATTTCTATTCTATTCTCTATATTTCGAAGCGCATTTTTTTTATAAATGTTTAAACTAGGGGGCGCCAGGTTTGTTGGGTCCCTAAAAACACGGCTTTTTGGAACTTTTGGGACCAAAATAACTAGACAGATGGCGCCCCCTGTGATGAGCTTGCAGCCGAACATTCTCAATTCAAAGTCTCAATAAACATGCATTAAATACTGCAATAAAATGAAAAATTTACCTTAAAATTAAGCCTCGATTTAACTGTCGTTGCTAGTGCTTGGCTCATAGATTTGTCATATTCTTGTAATACTCTTCCTGCTAATCTTCTTGTAATTTCGCCATACTGAAAAAATATAAGTAAGTTAAAAATGATAGCAACACACTTTGCGATAAGTGCGTAAACAAAATAACCTATTATTATTACATACATTATTACGCATAAATGTGCAACAAATAATAAAACTCGACTTACAGCTAATAAATCGTCCAGACTTTCCTGTAAAGTGTTGCCTAACGTTGTATTTCTATATATCTGGTAAGACATTTCAAATTTATCGAAATGTACAACACTTTTGTATTTTCTTTGGATGTAGTTAATTGATGAGTCTAGATTGGATGCGCAATTTATGCCGGGTGAACTGTCTCCGGTGACTCCTGATGGAAAACTGACTTAGCGGCCTCAGTATTGCGAATGATCAATGATGAAGCGTAGAGATTTAAGGCCCGTTTTCGGGGCCGGCGCATGGGGGGAAAGAGAATAAGAGAGGGGATGACGGTTCGGACGACGATCGGGATTGGTCGGATGAGCTCGGGAGTAGACACTGGAGATCACTGGCGCCGGCTGGCGGCCAAGTCGGTCCGCTGTGCGAATGAATCATCTATAGGTTAGAATTGTCAACGGGGTTGAGTGTTCTGTTGGCTGTTGTCCAGAGGAAGTTGTACCAGCTTCCTCGTCACTGGTGCTGTCTACAATTTTGACGGTAACCCACCAAGTGCTGTGACTCGTCCTAACGACCATTGATTTTGTTGGAACTGATGAATTCGGGTCCTCTGCTTGCAAAGCCTCGTTTTTAGGTTATATAAAAGACAGAAGATGATCGAACAAGCCGCTAATATACTATATTGAGTATAATATTCTGTGGTTTGCAGATTCGAGCTACGCAGATTTTGAGATCATTTTTAAACGTCCAACTCACTCATCGGTAGTCTACTTTTTCAGAATTCAAATTTCATTTAAATTGTTATACAAATGCAAATATCTCGGCTACCGCTTCGAAAAAAACCCTCTATCTTGGCGTGAGCTCCGCAAATCGACTATCTGGCTCGCGTCTTGATAAACCCGCTTATGACCCCGTTGGCTGCTGCCCTCTGCTGGCGCCCGCCAAGAGGAAGCCGATTTGAATTCTTCCACAGGAATTATCCAAGTTGATGGATGCATCAGGAATGGGTTCGTTTGTTTGATAAAGTACTAACGCGCAAGGAGGCAAAGGAGTTAAAATAAATAAACACAGATTTCATTTGATAATTGCGTAATTAATATGAAAACTGTACACTATACTACATTTTTTACAATAAACCAGTTTGTAAACAATTTACGTATAATATTTATAAAAGCAAACAGAATTTCATCTTCAAAAAAACTTACTTAAATTACTCGTGAAGATTTCAGTTTTAGCAATAATAAGCTTTTTTTTGTTTAGATCACAGTTGTTTGTGTATATACTTTGAGAAAGGAGAGAATATCAACTATAATTTTTACATTTAATTAAGCTACATTCATAAAACCAGATACTATTTTATAATTACAATAAAATTATGATGCTTTAAACGCATATAACCGATGCGTGCGTCACACTGTGCACTTTACGTTTTATCTTCATGGCCAAAATAAACCATTGTCAAAATTGTGAAGAAATATATATTATATAAACAAAAAAATCAGTTTCATGCAGAAATTATTGATTTGCAAATTTTCTTATGACAATTCTTATGAAAATAATCATGCTGTCTTTTCTAGAGCTTGTTATGTCGAAGTTTTAGTGCTAATTTCTTGGAAAGCCAGAGGTAACTTACATGTTTATTAAAAGTCTTCTTTCAGCTTAAATTTACTGATGCATTTCGAACACTTGTAGAATTTTTCAGGATCGATTGTCGTTAGAATGCTTTTTCGAATCGAATGTCTCACGTACTAATGTATATATAACATCTAAATTTCCAAGAATTGAGTATCAGAATAAAAGTTTTCTCTTAAAGGTTTTTGATTAGTGTTTATCACCAATCTTATTGAGCTATTAAACCGACAACGAATAACAATAATAAATTATAGGTATACAAATTAATAATTATTGACTAAATTTAATATACAAATTTATTCAGCAAAAAATTAATTTTCAATTTTAATAATTTATCATTATTCTTGTACATACTTATCTGATAATTCAAATCTCGCGCCATAAGGCTTGCGCATTAGCGCCGATGGACGAAAAAGCGCTTTTTTATTTAAATTGAAATAGGATATGGCAAAGTTTTGCAAATATGAGACATGGTGTTATACAGTAATATGCGCGGTTTTAGTATTGACATCACTGGAAGTTATAATAAGCATTGTTTAGATCTTTGTACAAGATTTCCTGCAAAATTGATATTATAATACTTGCCAACCCTTTTCTTGGGTCCGTTAGTTATTCTCTATCAACAGTTTCGTGATGGGGTAATGTTTTAACAAAGTTGAGTTATATATCAAACTTTTAATTCTTTGCTGTACGCATTTTGAGAGTTTTCCAAAGAAGTTTTAAAGAAATTACAATCTATCAAGTAACTAATCTTGGACAGCTACTGCAACATTGTTGTTATCAGATGTCTACAGAAGTAAAGCAGTTGGAGAAGGCCAAGTTGTTGAATGAGAGGAAGGATGAAGAAATTAAAAATAAGATATTGTAATTTTAGAGATTTATAGATATAAGTACAAAATATGTATAAAAATACAGACTACATACACTTTTTATAATAAAAAGCTATAAATTGATACATGTATGCAGAGCACGATATCCTACGGTTTCTTAATTATTAATGCATAAGTGACTTAAATAAATGTATTCTTACAATGTTTTATTTTATATCAAGAATGCTGTAATTATTACCAAATTGGCTTCACAATTGCTTCTTGTTAGAATAAGGCACATTTTGTGTATCATAAAGCATTTAAATTTTTGCGATCATGGTCGCGTTCAGGAATGAAATTGAGCGCAATGGTAAAGTAGAAAAATTACTTGAAAACCTTTCGATAGCTCTGAGGCATACAATGTATTACAAATATTAATTTTCGAATTCGTTGCTTGAATATTTGGCAATCGTCCAAAGTAATCTCGAGTTTATATACATGTTTTAATTTTTTTTTTTTCTGTATTGATAGTTTTTTTTGTAACACAGTAATCTTTTAGTTTATACTGCTGTTTTTACGAAGATTTTTTAAGAAATTTAAATATAAAGCATGAAAAATAGGCATTGACACCGAATCAACTTATTTCTTTCCAGGCTTCTGGAATTGGAAGACAAATTTGAGCCTTTAAAGATGGAATATTACAAACTGAGCGAAATTTGTAGTTATAAATAAACCAATCATATCGAAAATATTTAAAAACTACGTGAATAATGTAAATTTAACGAACTAAATAAGAAATTATGTCAGTGTGATTCAACAGACTTTTTGAAGTACCTTGTATCAATCATCTTGCGTAGAAAACTTATAGAATTTTATAAATACGTTTTGATTAAAGTGGACAAAGATATCTTTCAAAATTATCTGTAAGTTTTGTAGCAGATCAATGCTGAATATTAAAACACTTGACCGTAACGCTAACTTATTCAGCTGGGACAGCAATTACAGGCAGTGGCTTTGATCCCTCGATAATACCATTATCTATTTCTAAGAGATTGTTGTCACCACTAGCCAAGAGTAAAATAGTATGCTGCTTTCCATTTTGTATTAGATTGATGCTCTGTGCTTTATTTCCAAGAAGAGCGATTTTGCTATTCTTGAGCAATTGCAGCGTCGCCGTGCCATTGTTATCGCAGACCTTAACTTGACAGGGTATTATTTTAAGTGTTTGCTCATCGGAATTCGTCGATTCCGTCTGCATTGCTTCTTCCGTTTGGGTGGAATTAGAGGTAGAAAGTAGTTCCTTCAACTCCGAGCTCTCTACTACGCCGTTATTTATAATTTCCTCACTGTCGAGTACAAAGACGTCTTCGGGTTCTTGCTTTGTCGTAAAAATAGGATTATTCATTGCTTCAGTAAAGTTCTCTGGACACTCTTGATACTCGACGACAGTCTCCTCGTGATTCTCGTACTGTTTGGCATCGTCTGTCATTTCCGTGCAAACGTTCTCCTCGCACGAAAATTGAATTCCGTTGCTGTCTGTGTAAACCTCGTCTTGTGAATAATTGTAATTCTCGAAATGCAGTGCGCCATTGGAGTCGGTTTGTGCGATGACTACTTCATTGTTTTCAAAATTATTCTCTATTTCAGTCTCGTTGTACTCAGTCTTGTCGATCGTTGGTTTACTTGCAATTTCGCTGTAGTTTTCCTCGGGAATTGCACCAGTCTGATTCCGATACATCCATATGGCATTGTCGATGGCTTGCTGAACGCCGTTTCGGCCCTCTCCATTGCAGACTTGCTGCTCTTCCCAAGTGTACTCCCCATTCTGTGCGTGAGGTAATATGGATTCTGCGGCTACTACGGTTTCATTCATCATGCTTTCGGAAACGTCTTGCTTTTTTCGGCGGTTCTTGGTTCTTACTTTCTTCGAATCCTCCTCCGAGAGATGTAGCAGTTCTCCGGTTATCGTAAGGACTTTGCCGTGACGAGTTTTCAAGTGACGCTTGTAAGTGTTTCTGGTTTTGAATCTGTAAAAGATCAATTAATTATAATATAGGATTTTCGACAGTTTTTTTTTTTTTTAATCTGATAATTCATTGCAAGCGCTACCTTTGTCCACAGTCTTCGCAACCAAAAGGTGCTTCTCCGGTGTGTCTTCTGCGGTGCTCTCGGAAATGTGACGGGTGTCTGAATTTCTTTCCACAATCGGCACATGTGAAACGAGTTTGATTTTGGTGTATTAACATGTGATACTTGAGACTGTGCCGTCGTGTAAAAACAGCTCTGCAGATTCGACATTCGTACGGTTTGATTCCGGCGTGACTACGATAATGCGATACCAAAGTCGTGGGGGCCGTAAAACTACGGGGTGGATCACAAATACGGCACTGTAAATTGTTCCCCGTTGGATTTCCTTTTTTACGAATTTTCTCGATCAGTATGAGGGCCATTTCTCTCTCTTCTTTGCTTGTGCCTATGAATTTCGCTTTTCCTTTTGGTTTTGCAGGCACGAAAGCGTCCGGGACTGTGTACGTGTCTTCTTTCCACAGGGTCATATCTAATAAAATAAATATATATAAATAATGTTAACATTTGTAAACTGTTAAGATTTTCACAATTCTAGAAATTTTATGTTTGAATGTTTTTTCAAATTTTACTGTGTCAAGGAAAAGAAAGACTCGTTGATAGTCAGAAAATTTATGTATTATTTAACACTGCTGAGCCTAACAATAGTAATAGACGGAGCTCTTGTTCACCAAGACTATGCATTATTTAAGAAATTTTATGTAAATCTATAGAAATGCTAATAAAAATCAACTCACTTTCTACTTCGTGTTCTTCTGCATTTGTAATTTTGGATGTGTTTTCCGTGGTGGAAAGAGGATCCTTCACACAAACGCCATTACTCTCGACTACCATTAACATGATCTGAAAATTATAAATAGAGCATTTGAGTATTACGTAATTAGGGTTTCCTTTTTATCTATTTTCGTCATCTCATTTGAAAATCAGCCTTAACGTTTCTATTCCACTATCTTATTTTTCAAATTTGAAAACTAAATACAAAAATGTGTACTTTTATATTAAGTAAATTACTCTTACATTCTCATTAGTTAGTGAATTGACAGGTACTCTGTTAGAATTAGATGTGGATTCTTCATTTGCATTGTCCTCCTTTACTTGTTCATAATAACTATGATCTCCTAGGACCTTAACATCTGAAGCTTCCTTCCTTATTTCTTGAACAAGCGTCTCTCTGAGCTCACTGACTCTGTCTTGACCAGTATTGTTTTCAAACTCCTTCAAATTAACTTCATTCGATAAAATCTTACGCAAATAATTTGTTGACTTTCCTACTTTAGTATCTTTGTTTTCCTTATTTAGGGTTTCTTTAAGGGGTTTCTTAGTTTGCTGAATTTTAGCCTTCTTATTTTGTACAGTTGATTTTGGTTTGGCATACTTAACAGCTGTCGCTGTAAACGAGGCATCTGCAAAAGCATACAAAATATTAAGTCAACGACAATAAGCATTGCATTAAAATATAAAAATTAAAAAACTCACAAGTGTCTGTGTTATTCTTCAAAAACTCTAAATGATCGGCAAGATGTGACTTAATGGACATTCTAGCCCTGCCCTCGCTGGCAAAGCTGGTATAGTTTTGGCCACATCCGGGAATTAGTGCACAAGAGTAAGAATACTGCCTTTTAAGTTCGTCGCTGTTGAACACCGAAAAAAGTTTGACCAGCTGAGTGGCTGGCATAGTTAGCAGTTGTTCAACGCTAAACGAGACCTGTTGATTCTTGCGTTTTGGCTCCTTTGGTGGCTTCGTGACAACAGGTTTTACATCCATCTCTAGTTCGCTGAGCTTCTTCTCAGAGTGGAGTGTCTGGGATGCAACCTCCGCCAGCATGTCCAGCAGAGCTCCCGGACTGTCCCTTCCCATGTTGTCTGAAATCAAAGAAAAAAAAATACAGTTGTATATAAAGAGAATTCATCATGCAGCCTTACAAAAATAGTTGTGGCAGGCCTATTTTTAGAAATCAGAGAAAGAAAGAGCGATATGAGCGATATCGTAAAATACAGATGAAAAACGCGAGAGCCTGACGATGATATTCGCGGAATTCCTGTCGAATATAATCTGTTTTGCTCACTCTGCTTGATAAAACTTATCGATTAAAGAGCAAAAAAAAAAAAAGAGAGTAGAAAGAATACAGCAGCCGCCAACGGATGGCCGGACGAAAAAAGAAAGCGACGGAGCTCCCCCGCGATCTACATGAAAAAAAAGCAAGCAATCTCCGGAAGATAGTATATAAGAAATAATAATAATAAATTGGCGCCGGAAAAGCGCGCTGCCTACAGGAAAACTGCTCGGCCTGTGGACGCCAAGTGAGGTGAAAGCCTCCGTTGTCCACTTGTTGCTCTCTGCATTGCCGGCTAGGTTGCGACATTTGCCCGAGCGACATTTATAAGCTCTATCTCGTCGTCTCTTCAGTTTGTAAACTCTCCTCTTCTACGACTTCCACCACGTACACCTTCTCCTCGTGAGAAACTCTCGATATCCTTCTTCTTCTCTCTTCTCTCGCTTATACACAGTAGACGACGACAGCACACCGCGCGCAAACACACACACACGTATACAGAGCGTGTGTGTGCGCGAAATCCTTTGTCAAACTCGTCGTAGCGCGCAGACGCCGTGCGTGGAAATGCGCAAAAAAGGCCGCTAAATTTCTCTATCTCTCTCTCTTCGGAGCCGCGTCAGCTTGATGCAGTAGTAGCAAAGAATTTTTCTTCTTCCAGCAGGCGGTGGACTACGTCGTCTATTGCTACTACTGTCTGATGGGAGAAAGGTGGCCGTAGCGGCACGCCGCACATCGGAATGCTTCCTGCTGCTGCTGCTGCTGCTGCTGTTGATGGCTACTGCTCGTCGTGTATAGCTTGTTGTTGCTGCTATATTACAGCTTTCGACAACGCCCGAGAGACACTTTTTCCCAGCTCGATGTTAAACTTTACAGTTTTCCTCGTAGATGAGATACTTGGCGTCACGTAGATTGTATATATAAGTATAATCGCTTTGACGTATATACACGCAGCAGTAGGACTGCGTGAGCAACAGCTCGACTGGCGCGGCGGTAGCAGTAGGTACACACAGAGACAAGATGACCGCGCGCGGCGGCTGAGAGAGAAAGAGAGAGAGAGAGAGAAGATCAGCGGCGTCAAACTAGCAGACGCCATCGCGAGGTGTGTATAGAAAGGAGAGACGCGCAGCAGACGGATTTTCGACATCGTCGCGAAGAAGCTTATGCTACTTATGGAGATGCAATCCATACTGGAGTCTCGGGAAAATACTGGGAAACCGGTGATTTTTCGCCGGAAAAAAAGGCGCGCGTCCGCGCTCTCTCTCTCTCTCGCTCTTCACCACGCGGTCGTATATGCGCACGTTATTATTATTTTTTTTTCATCTTACCTCGTTCGTAGTAGGTGTAGCTCGGAAGGACGTAGTTATTGTGCTGTCCTTCGCCGATTCTTGCGCTCATCTTGAATATGGATGGATAACGTTTTCCAGGAAGAAAAATATAGTCTCCGCCGCGTGTTTTCGTGGCCGCGCCGTCGTCTGTATTTTGTCTCTCCGGCGCCTCTCTGGTATAAGTATATATAGTGTGTATAGCTGCAGCTATATAGTGCTATCCTTGTTGCGGCTGCGCGCGTCCATGATATCGCGGATATATTTTGTCAAGTTTTGCTGCTACTGCCACCACCACTGCCGGGAAAAGCAGAGATGGAGTGAGAGAACTTGCGCAGACGCCGTTCACCTCCTCCGCCTATTCGGCCGTCGTCGTCGTCGTCTCGTCCGCATATATTAGGTGCTATATGTGGGATGATGTATATATTCTCTGTTGTTGTTGTTGTTGTTGTTGCGGAGCTTGAGTTTTCTATACTGAATTATGTAGTTATTTAATGTTGATAAGTCGATTTATGCTTTATAGGTGAGGTTGGAGTTCTCTTTTATTTTTGGAGCAGAGGATACGTGCAGATCGAAAGAGTGAGAATGAAGTCTGCTGTTATTTTTCGGAGTATAGCTTCTGCAGCGGCGGGTGTAATGCAAGGTTTCTCTGTTATGCGATATATGATGATTATAGACACTGCACATAGGCGCGCCATGATTTTGCAGACTTTTGGCAGTGTCAGGAATTAACATGAGGGAGATTAGTTTTCTTGAATGAAGTAGAAGACAAAAATGAAATATTTCATGTTATATAGTATTTTATTATAAATTAAAAATGAGCATTACTAATTCTTATATTCTAAAGGATCTTTTTAAAACAACGATTAAAATTACATTTTGAAATTATTAACTTTTTCTCCAGTTTTAACGTTAATCAACTATTCAGTACACTATATTGTTTAAATAAAAAACCGGTACAAGTATATAGCAAACAAGCAATCAGACAAGCTTTTGTCAACTTTACTATACTTTATATATTATATATATTTGCGGGGGACACCGAGATTGGGTATAATACCTGCTCCGCCGATTCGAGTACAGAGAGGGCCGGAGATGACGTAGGCAATACACAGCGCAGCTGCTGTCCCCAAGAGAAAACATTTCAGTTGCCGTTGCCACCTCATCGCGATGATGTTTTAGCGGAAAAACTAGCAGACGTGTATATATCAAAGATATTCGCGAATATCTAGTTGACAATATCTAGAGGACAATACGTTTTATTAGTTGTTTAAGTGAATCACAAAATAATCACGATGAACCTTCAACTCTGTATCTTCGGCTTCGTCCTACTTGTTTCTCGGGCGCAATGTATTATGTGGTACATGGAGCCGAACACGCAAAAATGCTTGAAGGAAGAGATTCAGGGAAATGTTTTGGTCAACGGAGAATACGAGGTTTCCGAGGTTCCCGGCCAGAAGATCAACTTTTTGGTAAGTCCAGCTTTTTCTGATTGCAGTGTGTTTAGGTTATGTAAACTAACCTTCAATATGCTTTACGAAATTTTTACGATTAATTCTGACAATTACGATACGGTTTTTTAATTCTCTATTTTGATGTAAGATGAGTTTTGTTAAATGTTCTAAAACTCCATTTGTTTTTAGACGAGAGACTCCAAGGGACACATTCTTGCTCAGAAAGATGATATACAGCAAGGAAAGCTGTCTAAATTTTCATTTGTGACGGAAACATATGATACCTTTGAGATTTGCTTTACTTCCCATGTATCACCACGTAAGAGAAGTCATTTAGTTCTATTCATTTTCTGTGAGAAAATCATCAATGAAATTTGTACAACCTGTGAATTTTTTTACAGACGAACGAGGCATGAGGCAAGAAGTTTCATTAAACGTCAAGAAAGGCATTGAAGCTAAAAGCTACGAGGGTGTAAGTATAAATAATACACAGAGTGTTATTAGTAAACATTATCACAAGTATAGGTTCCAACTTATTTTCTAAACTCTTTCATTTCTTTTATGTGGCTTTTATGGGCGAGCAGGTTTCGGTAAAGTCACTTTGATTTTGTGTTGATATACACAGCATGTTTTATAGTGACCCACTAAAACAAATTTTTCTGTGTTAAACATTCCTACAGCACTAATAATATAATCACTTGAGATTTCATTTTATTGAGATCTTCCTGTGCATGATTCAGAAAGAATTTATATTTAATTCACTCACATGCAACTAAAGACAGTGATTATAATTACGCCTACAGTCACGTTGCAAATACTAAAACATGTGTTAGCCAAGTTAAAGCTATTTTCTTTTAATTATGTATATGGCATAAGTTTTCGATTGTGTGACTTCAAAAATATTTAAACTAATAGAATACTGTTTTAATAGATTGGCGAGGCAGCTAAGCTAAAACCAATTGAAGTGGAACTGAAGCGATTGGAGGATTTATCAGAAGCTATTGTACAGGACTTTGCTAGAATGCGCAAAAACGAAGAAGAAATGAGAGACACAAATGGTAAGCAAATTAAAAGTTAGAACATTCAGGTTAAATTTTAAATCTTCTTTGAAACTAAATGTTTTTTTTTTTTAATTTTCAGAGGCAACGAATTCTCGCGTTTTGTACTTCAGCATATTTTCAATGCTCTGCCTATTAAGTTTGGCTACTTGGCAGGTCTTTTACTTAAGACGTTTCTTCAGAGCAAAGAAACTCATCGAGTAGTATATTTTGTGTACAACTCACAAACTGGAGCTGTGTCCAAGTATTTAAACGCTTGGTTGAATGTCGGTCGTTTCATCAAGACCTATTATATCATTTGTTAATGAAGTGATTTAATTTGGGAGATAACTTGGTAGGCAAATCAAATGATTGCATGTTGATGCATCATGTAGATTTGGACCAAAAAGTTGAGTTCATCAGCTAATGTAATGAATTTTTGTACAATCTACTTAGCTTATTCAAAATAAGAGAAATTGTACAGTAATTTAAACTTAATACTTTTTCATTCAGGTGAATTTAATTTATACTGCAATAAAACACTTTTTACATGTACAATAATGAATAAAAAATAATGATGATCAATTTTTTTTTGTGGTAGCTAAAAGTATAGATTTTCAAAAACATTACTAGTATTTTGTAAATATAAAATATATGCTATCCAATCACAATCCTTTTCAAGGCTGAAGTTTTGATAAAAAATATCAATTGTAAATACATGTCACATGTATTTTTCACAAAATATTCAAACGATTCTTCCCGCTCAGTAAAAGCTTGTTACACATCGTCATGCATCCAGAAAATAATTTGGAATCGAATATTTTACTTTTTGACTTAATAAATTAATAATTGAAAATATATTAGATCGCCATAATTACTATAATAATAGATCTGCTTCATACATAATTCACATACAGATCTCACCTGTACCTATTCATTATACTTTTGTGTAAGGTTGTGTTATATACAATATATACATACTTCAAAATAAAAAAAATTTTACTTACAAACCAACGACTTGTTCAAAAGCTTTCCCAAGAAAATTAACTCAACAATGAAAAATCTTGGACTTTTATAAGTCGTGATTTTATTTTTTCATACTTTTTTTAACTTTAAGTGAAATTGTTTTTACTTGAATACAAATGTCGCAGGACATGCACACATTCCAGTTTGAATTTTCGCACCATAAGCTGGAGACGTCGCGGCAACAATGGCGACCTGTTAAATCCCGTGTACGTGGTCAAATCACGTCAAAAAGCAAAACGTCAAACGTGTTATAATGTCAGGAAGGTTGGGTTGGGTTTCTGGAAGACTGATTCCATATACGGCATGGAGATGGACCGTAAACTTTATCTTTGAATGTGGGCGGTTTTTGTAAGAACGACATTAGAATTAGATGTAGCAAGTCAGAAGTTCAAATCATGCTCTGATATATTTTGTGTGATAAGTTCATAGTTCTTTCTAGACGAAAAGTATTCGAACACAAATAAAAATGTGAGTAGTAAGGTTAAGTGTTTCCGGCGTTTTAGTGTTTTATACACGTCTGTTATCAATTAACATAGGGAAAATAAACAGTTAACAAATTGTAATCTTTAATTGTTAATAACTCTAGGATTTATATTGAACCAATTATGTAACATCTTCTTTTTGGCTGTTGTAGTCAAATGAACCAGTACTTTTGATTACATTTATTCACAAGGTGTATTACGATTTTTCAGGTATAACACAATATTGTTTACTCTTTTCGTATTTGCATCCCTTACTTCGGCTGAAGATTATTACAAACTATTGGGTGTTGATAGAACAGCTGATCAACGAGATATCAGAAAAGCATTCAAGAAGCTTGCAGTTACTGAACATCCAGATAAAAAGACTGTAAGTTGTATTATTATTTATAAAATTTTACATGCTTTTGGACGTTTACTCAATTAGTAAATTTTTACAGGAGGATCCTGAAGCACATGAAAGATTCATTAAGTTGACAACAGCGTATGAGGTGTTAAAAGATCCTGACTTAAGAAAGAAATATGACTTGTACGGAGAGGAAGGTCTGGATGATTCCAAAAGACGTAGCAATTATCATTCATACACATATTATCAAAATAATTTTGGAATCTATGATGATGACCCTCAGATTGTAACATTAAATAGAAATGATTATTGTAAGTTTTACCTCATTTATTTCCTGGTATGTACAACCTTAGTCTAACAAATTATTGTTTTTTAGTTGACAGCGTAACTGATTCAGAGAAGATGTGGTTTGTCAATTTCTATTCGCCACAGTGTAGTCACTGCCATTATTTAGCTCCAGTCTGGAGAAAAATAGCCAAAGATCTTGAAGGAGTCATTAGAGTTGGTGCAGTCAATTGTGAAGACGATTGGCATCTTTGTTCTCAAGTTGGAATACAGTCTTACCCAACGCTGATGCATTATCCATCAGTAATGATTATTTTTTTCTCTTGATAGTATTTCTTTTTCCTGTGAATATAACTTATTATTTACTAAATTAATTAATGTCTTCTCTAGAACTCAAAACAAGGCATAAGATATAGAGGTGAAAAGTCTTATGAGGAAATAATGCGGTTTGTCTTAGATAAAGTAGATGCAGATATTCGTGAAATTAGTAAATCAGTTTGGAAACTCCTATTTAGGGGTAATGATAAGTCAATAGAAAATCCAGTATTAATTTTTGTTTGTGGGGAAAACCGTTATTGTTTTACAAAGGATGAAAGATTAAGAGTTGCTGCTATATTTGTAAGTATAAATTGTTTAAATCATTCAGATTTGATAAAGCTAAAATTGTAATTAATGTTAAATACTTATCAATGCTTTATTTTTTTAGGACAAAATGGTGGACGTGAAAGTATTTAATTGTAAAGATAATGATTGTGGCAAGGTACTTTCGGATTCCACTGGTGTTGTGTATTTACCACCTTCAAATGATGCAAATTTTAAACCTGTGTTATTTGAAGATATTTTGGAAGTAGAAGATCTAGTCAAAAAAATTTTAGAACAGCTTCCAGAACCTAAAGATATTAATGATGATCAATTTGAGGTGAAGATTACTTAATACGTAAGCTATTTATCATAGTCTAGTCTTTAAATAATAATCAATGGTATAATACATAGGATATCGTGGACGACTTAAAAAGAAAATCTAATGATGGATGGTTGATTTGTTTTTATATCGGTCATGCTACAGATTTCGATGTTTTGTTAAAACATTTGCCCAGTATTTTGAAAGATGTAAATTTAGGTAAGAGAAAATTGCATCAAAATACTTTACAAAGTTGAAAGAAATGATTAACTTGTTATAATATTGCAGCTAAAATCAATTGCGGTCGGTACTCAACCTTATGCAAGAATTTAAATGTCAATCATTATCCTGCCTGGGGTGTTCTGAAACCTGGTGGAGCATTTGAATTGAGTCACGGGAAAAATACAATGAACGACGTTGCAAACTTCGCCAAGAACAGCTTGAAAGCCCAGAATGTTTGGGCTCTTTCCGCACAAAAGATACACGATATTTTGGGCAGACAAAACGGTAGGCACAAATAATTTCTCTACAATATTGGACATGAAAAAAGATTTTTCGTATAACGCGACATGACCTTTTTTCTATAGGTGAAGTGTGGTTCCTTGATTGGTATGCACCGTGGTGTCCGCCTTGTATGAAATTCCTTCCCGAAGTTCGAAAAGCGTCGTTAGAATTCGACTCGTCAGTATTGCATTTTGGAACCGTTGATTGCACAACTCATGCGGAAATTTGTAAGCAATATAATATCAGGTCTTATCCTACAGCTATGCTTGTGAACGGCAGTACCAAGCATCATTTCTCGACTCAAAGAACTGCGCATCATATTGTAGAATTCATCAATGAAGTTATGAACCCAACAGGTAAATTTTTTTAACGATAGCATGTACTACGTGAAAATGCAACCATTCACAATAATAAAATACTTTTAGTAATACATCTAACATCCAACAACTTTGATAAAAAGTTGGGTAAAAAGAGGGGTAGACACTTGTGGGTAGTCGACTATTTTGCACCCTGGTGTGGACCATGTCAAGAATTAGCTCCAGAATGGACACAAGTAGCAAAGGCTCTCAAACCTCTGTCGAATGTAAAAATTGCTAGCGTCGATTGCGAGGCACAGAAATCTGTATGTCAAGCGCAAAACGTCCGCAGTTATCCCACAATCAGACTTTATCCAATGGGTTCAGAGGGATTGAACTCAGTTGCGTAAGTAGTGCAATTGATTTAATCAAAATCATACTTTCTTTCCTATACGTACTATTATTCATATACGTGATGCGATTGTAAATTATAGATTGTATAACGGACAGAGGGATGCCACGTCACTGTTGAAGTGGATTACACAATTTTTACCAGTGAAAGTGCAAGATTTGAATGATCATAATTTAGAAAAGTCTGTATTGAAGACCGACGATATTGTATTGGTCGATTACTATGCGCCGTGGTGTGGTCACTGCATTGTTTTGGAGCCTCAATTTGCAATAGCTGCACAGGTAAAGTCATTCGTCATTCTCTGATTCGTTAAATCATTCGACTACAAATCGATTAATGCTTTCTGAAACGAAAATTTAGCTGCTGGAAAACAAAGTACGTTTTGCAAGGTTGAACTGCGACTACTATCGCTACTATTGTGGACAAGCGGGTATACGAGCTTATCCGTCGTTGAAGCTATACTCAACGAAGCAACATCGCATGAGTTTGCAGGATGGAATAAAGATCAAAGCTTCCACAGCCGAGAGCATAAGAGACGAAGTTCTGGGGCTTTTGCCAAAACGGGTCACCCAGGACCACGATGAGTTATAATGAAATATTATTTTAGGTGCCTTAATATATACATTCTAGACCAATATGAAGGAATGTGGACACTTGTGTCGAGCCGGCCAATTTAGCCCGAGATATTTTTAAACGACTGTATTGTGATATGTGTGCAAGAAGCTCCAAGCGTTCCAGTGGACATTTTTCCAAGCATTTGTTTATTCCTACGAGTATAAGTTAGGATATCGCACGATAAATATGATCATGAAGCTTCAGCGAGGAAACATCGTTTCCGCTGAATATAGATAATTTAATTATTTTTACTATCTTCGTACATATTGTAATCGAACAAACGCTATGTATAATTATTCATTGAGATCTTTCCGAGAACGACATTCCACTCAAATTTTTGATATATACTTTCTTTACAAACTCTCTCAAGAATCTCGATGTCAGTGATATTAACAATTTTTATAAACGTTTTATGAATCTCGCAAAGATTATTTTGACTTTTGTATTAAAAAACAGTTAAAAAAAAGCGCAACAATAAATTTCCAAGCAACGACAAAATATGGTATCCGTTTCGTCACCCTCTTTTGCATGGATACGCGCGAAGAAGCGTGACGTCACCGGTCCCGCGTCCTACAAAGGAAATTGCACGTGCAACGTATAATGCGCCCAGTCAGTCGAAGATAGTCAGACTCGAGAGAAATCGAGAGCATCCGATCTCCATAATTATATTCTCTCGACTCTGCTCTCGTTATTTTCGTATTATACAACGATATTCATTTGTTTGTTTATATTTCAGCTCGACACAGTATACTCAGAAATTCCAAAGAAGCTTTTCCATAACATCAGCGAAAAAAGGCAACGCTTGCACAACAAGATAATCCGTAAAACCATAAACCATTTCTCATGGCAGGCTCTCAAAAGAACGAATAGCTTTCCCATGGCCGGAAAAACTTGGCGCAAGACGTCTTCGTCGAGCAAGGAACAAAAACACAACAAGCCGAAGAATCTCAGACAACAATGGAAAGCGCAGCGCAGTTGCCAAAACGAAATGAGCCTTCGCTGCGCAGGTATTATACATACACAAGAGTATAGCCGACAATGGGATCGTCCCCCGCGAAACTCAGATATGACGCCGCAGGTATAAAGAAGCGTCCCGCAGAGCACCACTATGAAATGCAGCTGCTGGACCAGTGGCAGCGGTGTATACCTGTTCTGAAGCTTTGCTTGATTTATTATTCTACGACGATTGATTGTTGAAGTATTATGTTCTTATACTTTTCGTAAAAAGTTTCTAAACGTTATAAAAATCATAGCAAAATTTCTTTAACGACTAGAAGTTTTTTTTTTAACAAAAAGTATAACTACTTCTACTACTGAGAATTTAAAAAATCTCAACTTTCAAACTACATAGAAAATCACTATGATTTTCTCTAAATGTCGACATCTCGCTAAACGACTTCCTCTCAACGGCAGTAGTCGCCTCTGCAACATCGGTATACATATAATTCTCTCGTCTGAGCTGCGCGTTCCTTTCTTTCCCTCTCTTTTCTCTCCTCGTCTCCTTTTTCATTCTCAAGCGCACACAGCGCAGGTCTCACCTGGCGACTCCTCTCTTTCTTATAATACACGTTCTTTCTCTCCTCCTGCGCCATTTTGCCATCGTCAGTTTCCTTCGGACAGTCTCTCGTCTTTCATTCCTGTATATACTGCTCCGGTCGAGACCTATGTTGTATATTATACCTATATATATATATCGCGAAAAATAGCCGAGAGATCTCTTAGGCGAATAGACGGAAGAGAGAAGGAGGGAGAGTTGTAGTATAGTAGGAAAATCGGCCGCTGTTGCCTCGCGGGGAAAGCCCCGTTACGCTTCAGTCGACGGTGGACGACGCACCGGAGAACGTGTGCTTCCAAGAGTGTTGCATTTATTATTGTAGCTGAGGATATATTGTAGAGATGAGAAGTGGTTGAGCTGTGTTTTTTTATATTATATCCAAGTGCCGATTTTTCGTGTGAGTGACTGGTGTAATTATAAGACACGTTGTTTTTGTATATATATTTATTATATAGTGGAAATAAGAAAATCGGTTGTATAGTGTACTGTGCGAGTGTGTGACGATTATGGGGAGACGAGGAGATCGTTAGCGGGTCACGACATTTCTTATAGGTGAGTAATATGTGATTTTGGAATGCGAAAGCACACGTGTAACGTTTTTTTTTTTAAATACGGAAGTCGAGACGTTTTTCACACCTGTTTGCGAACGCGCGCGAATGAAAGGAAGTGTGTATGAATGAATAAGGAACGACACGTATTTTATATTGAGTAAGAGTATTATGAAGAAGTTGGCGCATTTCCGTTGTGTATAGAGAAAGTGTATAAATGTTATGATAACAGAAAAGCGTCGATGTCTTATCTCTGTAATTTTCAAGCGTAATACACTTGTTTAAAAAATTCAAAACGACGATATGTAAAAAAAATGAAAATGAAGGACAAGTCGGTCATTAGCATATAATAGACGATCGAGGCAAAACAAAGAACGGGATTATACTAAATAGCTCATCCTCTCTCCGTTAAGAAAGTGAGGAAACTATCACGTTGAAATTCGCCCATTAGTCTGACAATCAAGATAATTAACTTTTTCTCGTCTCGCGATATACAAAGCGCACAATAGCTCGTGAATTTATAAATTGAATATCCTAGATGCATAGAAAGTAAATCACATACGAAATCTATTATATATGAAAATCTGATCGTGTACTTTATGTGTTTCGCAGACAAAGAGGAAGCGATAGAGGAGGAGGAGTCGAGTATATAAATATACTTTACAGCGAAGAAAGAGTGGAAAAAATATGGGCTCGAAAGTGGAGTACGTCGAGTCGTCGCACATGTACGCGACGAACTACATCAGGAACTCGAAGGCCATAGGTGTGCTATGGGGAATATTCACCATATGCTACGCGATTATCGGTGTCGTGGCTTTTATTACACCTGAGTGGCTTGGTGATCTGGAACATGAAAATCCTGGAAGGTTTGGTCTCTGGATGAGGTGTAGCTTCGGAGGAACTGGTAATTATTATAGATATGTTGTGTCTTTTGAATTGTCCTATACTTTTTTCACTTATAAAATGTATTCTTATATGCATTGAAATTGTAGTAGATCATAATTATTAGAATCAAAAAGATTCGTTGGACTCAAGCTTTGAGTCCAGGTATCGAGTCAACTTTGTAAATCCCCTGGATTCAAAGTTTTTAATTCAAGTTTGATTTAATGTCGAGTGCAATAAGAGTCAGCACTTGAATTAAAAACTTATAAATCCACAAAATTCAAAGTGTATATACGCCGAATCTTCAAAGCGAACCAATCAGCACATTTCGGCCATATATCTTTTCACACACATGCTATTGTTTGGCCATAGATAAAATATACTGGAATCAGAGCATACACGTGTTGCTCGTGTTATTTTTTTTTTATTTGAATAATACCGCGGCTCGTTTGAAAGTAAGTAATCGGCTGGAGCTGAGAGAGTTGTTTTCTCGAATAACAAAACTTCAGCTGCGTCCGAGTTACAAAAGCATCTGGAAAATACAAGTGATTGCTCTTCTTTCCCAGTAGCTATATAGATCAGAGATGCTGAAATAGAATGAAGGAGCCTCTCTCGTGAATTCGAAGAAAGTCGATCCATGAGTTAGATGCTAAAATATACCGTGATTAGAGCTATACTGTAAATTCATGTCTATTTTTATATGTTTGGCATCGTTATGAGGCTATATACTATATTTTAAAGTCAGTTACAATGAATGATATTTTCACTTCATTGGATATAAATTTCGCGCGTAAAGATAAAAAGGATCGATGCAGGATGTTAAAATAATGATTTTTAGTAGTATTTGAAATATGAAACGTGAGAGACCCTGCAGTTGAGTGTCGAAGATGGTTAAATTGTAAAAAGATCTATAAAAAATACTAGTACATTTTAATATTTGTTAAAGATTTGTTTAAAAAACCTTAAATTTATTGTGTTTTTCATTCTTATAACCAACTGATGGATATCAAAATATTTTCTATTCCTAATACCGATACAATATAAATCGATCTTTTTAATTTCCACGCAGCAGTTTATTAAAAAATTAAAAAAAAATACCGATCAAAATATACCAATAAATACGATCTGCTCAACAACAGGTGAACTGGTCGAAGAATGCGTCGGCCGACTGGACGATCTCTCGTCAATCGCCAATGTGCCATTCAGAGCGAGCACGATACTGGTAGCGATCGCAGTGATAATCGCTCTCGTCTCGATCTGCGCCATGTTGCTCTTCTTCTTTTGCCAAAGCACTACAGTCTTCTACATTTGCGGCTGGATGCAAGTCGTTTCCGGTAAGCTATCTCCTTTTTGTTTTCATTCCTTATTTTTATAATCGGTTCCGCGCGCGCACGAAATCGAGCGTGAAACTCGCTTCTCGTTAAATTCACGATTTTTATCACGACTTATATATACTCGGAGAAAAATCTCGCCGAGATTTTTTGTTATACAACGTGATTGTACACCTCTGGTATAAGTATGAATATACGAAAGAGGATATTTGCATAGGAGAAACGCGATAAATTTTAATGTTTCCTTGCCGCACACTACACTGTGGGTATAATTAAATTAATAGGCTAATGGTCATGGTTATTGTTCGTTGAAGAAATAAAAGTATATAGGTACAAGTGTGTGGGAAGGTGCGCGTGCAAATTTTATAACGTAAAAAGAGGAACAAAAAGATCCTGGCTGGTGCGGATAGTTTCGACGAGGAGAAAACACTCGACGCTGTTATTGTTGCCAAGAAAAAGCTATAAACCATAGAAAGCCGAGTGTATTATATATAGGCTATATCGATCTTCTCTCTTCATCTATAAACACAAATCGAAGCTCTCGCAAACTCATCAATCGTCTCTCTCGCAATATAACATGAGGAAAAAAAAGCATTTGGCTTCATGCAACGATATTTCAGGTTTATTGGAAAGTCGTCCAATTATATTGTACACGACTACGTCGAATCGCAAATCATGGTGAGGACGTTTATGCGACGCCCCGGAAACTTCGGAACATCGGTTGCGAAAGTTGATGGCGACGATAGCTTGTGTTGCGTTATAGGTATGCTTTAATGAAGGATGAGACGCTGGATTTTCTTCCGTCTGTGTAAAGCTTAATGACGTTTTGAAAGATGGACAGAAGAAGGGGCTCATTATGTGAGGGATTTAATTGTCGAGTTAGCGAAATTGTATTCTTGACGCTGTTTAGATTGAGTCGTGGACGTTCGGTTAGGTAATCGGTTGTGAAAAATCGGTATGGGGTAAAGTTTGGATCGTTATTGTGTTTGAGGTACAAAAATTTTGTTAATAATATCAAATTTTTGTTGGTGTTGAAAGTATTAGAGAGAAATTTTTATTTAAAATTGTCATGTGATACATCATGTGATACATTATTTTTTCTAACAATTTTTGTTAAGCATATGATTCATAGCATTATGCTTAACATGATGATTTCGATTCAAAGTATATCATGCAATTAATCACGTGACATCATATATGAAAAATCATGTGATGGATTTTCAAGTAAAATCGCTTGACAATCGCATTTATATATCACGTTTATATTTCCAGAATTCAGTGCTATTTATAGAAAAGAGTATCATGCAATTAATCACGTAACTGTTCATATGAAAAATCATGTGATGGATTTCCAAGTAAAATCTCTTGATAAAGCTGCGTTTATATTTCCAGCATCAGTGCTATTTATAGAAAAGACTTTCAAAAGAACATGCATCGTATGAAATTAAAAATACCTATGCAATAATTCTGCGCTAAATAGGAAATCTCAGCAATAAAAGCCGTAACTATACGAGACGTCAAGGAGATGAAAAAAAAGAGTAGCCTATTATAGCACAAGTTTAAAACAGGATTTCCCGTAATGCGCAGCGTTTGCATTGCTAATGCACTGAGTTATATAGACGCCTCGAGCTTTGCGTATGTCATCCTTTGCAAATACCGATTCATGCATCACACGTATACATCGAGAACTAATCACACGTTATTCGACACACTTGGCTATATATCGCGTACCACTTAGTCAATGACTCGATTTTTGTTTTACGCCCATTTATTTTTCGAAATTTACTATAATAACGAAGATTAACTAGCTGTATTATCGAACATGTTTGAAAATAGGAAGTGACATGTGTATATTATAGCTACTGTGTTGTCTAAGATCGTATCTCAGGGTAAATTGAAAATTACGTTACGTAAAGACTTGATCACGCCGATTTGTCAACGAATTTTCATCTCTTTGTTTTTCCTTTACGCAACGAAAGACGTTTACAAAAACTTGTTAAACACCTCGACTAGTACACAAGCATTAAATTCAACGAGCGATTGAGTAATAAATTGAATTGTTTGAGAGAGAGAGAGAGAGAGAAAAGGGTAGATTGCGGGTACTATAACGCAATTAGCGGGTGCTTTGAAGTAGCTTCTATGGAAAAAAGAAGTATTCAGTGCAGGAAGTCGATTGTTATACGTATAATATATAATTCGCGAAACTTCCCAAGGAAGATATACTTGGATCGTTGTAGCAAAAAAAAAACGGTCTTGATATAATAACGCGTTAAGCGAGAGGATGTTGTGGAGCAAATTAACGGCTGATTTCCCGTCGAGAATATTCTGTATAGATGCAAATAATTATCGGTGACATAGAGCATCAGAGTCTAATAATAGTATAGCATTTTATTGAAACTTAAAAAGATAATTGATGTGCCGTTTGTTTCCTGTCAGGAAACCTTATTTTATACTAAGGAATTTAAGTATCTACAATTAATTTCTTAACAATTCGAATGATAAGAAACCTTATTAAAATAGTATCAAAAAAAATTGAACAATTAAAAAGAGTCTCAAAGTTATCATCAACTAAATCATCATTCTATAACAGCCGTTCAAACACCGCAAACTCTAACTCCCGAGTGCGAAAACTAAAAACTCAGCGGTTCACCTCACCTATCCTCTCTTCTCGTGTGTCTCACATACTCGGAGGACGACTGTCGTACACGTGTGCGTGAGTATATATACGTGAGCTCACCGCTCCCCGGTCAGAAATGTAGAATGAACCGTTACGGGGACGAGCTGCCGAGACATCGGTTCTGGTTAAACTTTATATATATATACATGTGTGTGTGTGTGAGCGTCGCGAATGTTGTTATGTTCGCCGAGATGTTTTATATTAATACAGATGCCGGTTTGGATTCCGAAAGAAGCTGCGACTTTTTTCAGAAACAGGATAGTGCAGGAATTTCTGTAGATAGCTGCATTTTGCTCTGGAATAGTTTTGCGAGATTGTCGTTGTGTTTACTGGTATATGGCTTTTGGTTTTACAGTAAGGTTTTAGAAACATATCTCAAGAATTCTGCTCCGTCAATTTTCATAAATATTAGCTCGTTTTTCCTTTCTAAATTAGCATAAGAATTCTTTTTTCATTTATGTAAGTACATACGTGTGATGTGTGTTTTTATTTCACGGTGAATTTTCGATTTTAAAAAACTTGTGACGATTTCACTTCCGTTTAAAAAACATGAGTCTCCGATTATTACCTGAAAACTATAAAAGAAACTATATATAAAATTTTCTATACCTATATAAACGCTATAATCAATCATGTTACATTATACGAAAACTTTAACGTTCCGCATTTGAATATTACATAAAGTATAATACCACACCTATATAATCTCCCGAAATCCTCAAGAATTAAACACACATATTATAATTTCATATTATAATTAGAACATCAGATCGCGCGCATTTACAGAATAGAAAAAGAAAATATCGGTAGCAACACAATTTATACATACCTACCTTCGTTCCGCTAAAAACATTCACCGAAATTACGCCTCGCATTAAAAAGATAATTCGCGTGCCTCTCTCGCGCACTATAGGACATTGCGCAACTCCATATAACGGCCTCTAATTATCGGGCAAAACGATCGGGTATAAGAGGTTATCCAACGCCGTGCATATATAGGAGAGAGAGAGAAAGAGTGAGAGTCCGAAGCGCGAACTTTATGTTGTGCACCACATCTCGACCTCGTTGTGTATAATGTACTGTATATTCAATGTATAGGTGTACATAGTTCATTGTTAAACATGCAAATATAACTGCGTTGTGG
This sequence comes from Cecidostiba fungosa, assembly GCA_900474305.1. NCBI lineage: Eukaryota > Metazoa > Arthropoda > Insecta > Hymenoptera > Pteromalidae > Cecidostiba > Cecidostiba fungosa. Next base: position 49,474 of record UCOJ01000387.1, read on the forward strand.
TTTATTATAATAACATAGTTTTTGTTATTCTCTTTAATATATCGTAGCGCAGAATATGAATTTTTCATCAACTTAGTATTTATCTCTAGACAAAACAATTCCAATTTTCAACCAAGCCCCTGCACTCTAAATCTATCCAAACGTACAATTCTCCAGTAGTACAAATTTACGCTCCTCCAAATCTAATTTTACCGCTCGCCTGTGTCTCTCGCGGATTCTTCTCTCTTTTATCATCTCGTCTCTTTCTCCGTTCGCTTCTCTAACGCTTGCACTCTCGCGGCTGCATAATATTATATATACACATAGCCGATCTCCGTACGGGTCGGATAGTGAAAGTCCAGACTCGTTCTATGCGCCTTTAAAATATATCGCGCGCAAGAAATGTGTATATGTATACCTAAAAGGCTAGCATTATTGTGTTACGAGAGTAGCGATTTCGGAGAAAATCGTGAGGCGATCGTTTTATGCTGCTTTCTTATATGTTTGATGACGTTTACGATTCTGTATATATACAGGACGGCGATTTGTACTTGTGGGAAATGCGTTTTTGCGAAACGTAATGTCAGGTGTGTTTGCCGCCAGGTCGATGCGGAAAAAATGAGCGGGGTTTCACGTCGCGGCGAAAGGAATTTCGGAAGGAGACTGTCTACCAGTAATGATAGACTCTGGCGTTTAGAAATCCCTCTGTGAACATGCTTAGTGTCTCTTTTTTTTGTATCGTGGAATTGTTGGTATTTTGCTGTTGTGAAGGTTAGCTAATTAATGCTTAATATTTAGCTATTCCTGCAGGTATGATTGAAAATTTGTACATAAACATGTTCTGTTGTCGATGGTTTAGCTCAACATAAATACACTCGGAAAAATCGAGTGAGTAACCGTTACAATACACCATAGTAAATTAAAATTGGTAATGATTACTAAATTTATAGTAAATATTACTATAATTTTGTAACGGTCACTATGGTTTTTTTAGTAAAAGTTTGGCCCTTTTCGTGAGTTTGCTGGTACTATAATTACAGTAGGTTTAACTATAAAATTTTAGTGGTATATTTACTATTTTAGTATAGTATTCCGATATAGTAACAAAATCGTGAAATTCTAACCAATTTTTTCAGTAATCATTACTATATAAATTTGTCATTATCCATTACTGTAAAATATAGTCGTGTCCCTATACCACTAGAGTTTATTATAGTAGAATTTTGGTAATGGTTATACTATATTTTTTTCTCAATGTGGATAACACTTCTCTCACAGAACTAACTCGATCATCAACTACAAAATCAATACCAACCTTTTCTATCCACACACAGGCTAAAAAATCTCAATCTTACTTTCCATCCCTTATGCAAAAATCTCTCTTTCCTTCCGGCAATTCGCGTGGCTCGCGCATTTGCTCGTCCCGCCTCTCTTATCCGCACAATATTCATACAAGTATAAGTACACGGAGGGATCTCTTCTTCGATCTCAAAATCCGTGCGCGTAACCAAGCTGACCATTACGTGCAAACAACCAGCTCGCGTTAGCATAAAATTAACGCTCTCTCTCTCTCTCTCGCATATTATCCCTAATTTGCAATTCAAATTTACAAAAATCAAGTTGAGAATCACTATCCCTTATACTGTACAGATGACGACGAAAAGTCGTCGGTCTTTAGCCGCAGCCGAGCGTCGCTATCGTCGTTGATCTTTTTTTTCGGCTCACCTGTGTGTGTGTGGGTTCTCTCGCGCAATTTGGCTATACTACCTATATATGGGTACCTACTGTCGTTTTCCGGCTTGAATAAAAAAAAACGGTCGCACGAAGCGCTGATACGTATTTAGGCGACGTGCGCGTGAGATTCGAGGGTGAGATTATAGGGTGTGTGTCCTGTGCGCGACGAACGACGATATAATTTGCTTCGTTTGCGATCGACGATCTCTCGCGAGGACGTTAATTTAACGTACTTGGGAAGCTCTTTTTTTTTTAGGGGAAGTTTCGAGTTGGTCAGTGTTGTGTCATCTTTTGAGCTGTTTTTATTATTGTTACTGTGAGGGCGTGAAAATTGATTTTTGGAATCTACAGGATATATCTGGTGGAGAAATGGTACTGTTTTGAGAGCAATCAAGCAATGTGTCATAATATTTAAGGAATGTTCAGTTGATTCAAATAATTAATTTTGTGTTTAATTAATCAGTTACCAGCCTCTCAATCCCTGGTTTATGCTCCTCTTCAAATTTACAATAAAATCGTAAACGATTTTTTTTCTCTGTACATTTCCACCAACATAACCCGTAGATACACCTACTTAACAATTCATTTCCAGCACACGAAATACATTTTTATTTTCATCGACCTACACCTACTGTAAAAATTACAAAGCGCAAATCCGATCGACACCCACAGATACACAATTGCGACACACAACACAACTTCACTACATATTATACGATCGATAGCAGAAATCGATACAGCACATACTTTCCACTACTGATGCTATTCAACAAAAAAAGAAAAAAAGGACAGCAACGTGTGCAATCGTTTTGTTTCGTTCCGTTGTCACGTCGACCCCGTTAAATCATGCATCGTAATGCAAACACAGAAACGACGGCTCGACTTTTTGTCGAGATCTTAATTACACGATAGTCGTCGTCGTCGTCGTCGTTGTAGTACCGACTGTTATTTGTCGCAGAAGCGCGAAAATACCGTGTTTCCGAAGAAACTCGTCGCGGTTTTTTCCCTCTGCGTAGAAAAAAATTTTCTATTTCTTTTTTTTTTCGAAAGAACTTTCACGAGCTTGATGACAGCTTTCGAGGAAAAAGCGTACGACGATTAGCTTAAGTAGCCGGAAAGTAATTTTTCTTTTTTTATAATAATATTGTAAGAGAAAAGAATAACCGACACACTTTTTTGAAAATTTGTTAACATATCATTACGCGATACAGCAGAAAAAAATCCATACTATGATACCACGAAGATATTGCTCGCGTTTATGCAAACGATGTCCGATCGCTGCCCCTGGACTTAAAAAAAAAAAAAAAAAAAAATCGTCATCGGCCACGGCGTATATACATACATACTCTCTCCCGTTCCGACGTCAATTTGCGGGGGTCGTGTTTACGCTCGCAACGTTTGCATATTTCATACAGGACGATTTTCGCTCCTGACGTGCCCGCGACTCATTACAAACGTATACGTGTGTATATACACGTGTATAGGTATATATAGATTATCGGTATAATTCAACGATTAATATGCGCGAGTCAATTATCGATATATTCACAGATCGACGAAAGAAAAAAGGATTTTTCGATTCTCCGTTTGCAGAATATACTTATACGTGAGATGCAGATGTGTATAGACGAAAGTTGGCTACATAAAGTACAGGGTAATTTTGAAAAGTGCGAACGTTCTGGAGGCTCGTTAAAAATAACGATTTTCATAAAATCGCGCGTATACACCTCGCTCTCTCTCTCTCTCTCTCTCTCTCGTGTCCCCGTCGACAGGCAGTAAGAAAAAAGCCCTTCATTTTATGCTCAATTTCATTTGCTGCCGCCTCGGCAATACCGAAATCCAAATATTTAAGCGGTACCCCTCCCCCTGTAATTTAGAAAATAAAAAAAACTATACTGCTGGCAAAGGATAATTAAGAAAACCGATAAGATTATCGTTTAACAGCCCAGTTGGCACCTCTCTCGCTCCGCTATTTTTCAAGCTTCAAAAAAGCGCGCGCGCGCGCGCGCGAGAGAGAAACTATATAGCTTCTTCTTTCCCTTACCAGCTGAAATTATGCTAATCAGGAACACGCGCGCGCAAAGTGTTTGGATAATTGCACGAGCAAAAGTTGCACAGCACCACGGTCCACACGCGAGAAGCTTCACTTAAAATCACATCGGCAACGCTCTTATACTGTATAGAGTGTATATATACACGTGGCCCTTTATTAGAAAAAAAAAACGTAATATCTTTAACGCGCCAATTATTACGGCAATAAACCTTCAGGTGAGAGTTAAGGCCGAGGCGATCATCGAGAGGTTGGCTTCTTTTTCGCGTCGAGAAAGATGTGCGTATATAGGTATACTTTTTTTCGCACTTCCCGGGTTCTGGAGCGCGGCTGAGAAATTTGCATAATTGGTGAGAGAAAAGAGAGTGTGGTATGTATAGGGTTATTCTTGTGTTTATATACGCGGTGGAGATTTTTTTTTTCGGGTAAGTAGGAGAGAGAGAGAGAGCGAGAGGTGTGGAGATTTTTCGTGTGTGAAAGTTGTATTATATATATGTGTGTGTATGCTTGCCTTCGAAGGTCGTTGTCTTTGAACTTCTGATGTGATGGTGTATGTGTATAGATGAAAGGAAAGGGAGATATTATAAGGTGAGCGGGTGCGGTTATGGTTGATTGAGAAAATTGTACGTAATAGTTTTCGTGGCTTTTAAATATCCATTAAATATAAAGCAGAAACTGTAATTTATTTTATAATAATAATTCTGTATATATGTGAGTTGTCGCGAATAACCTACAAGACATTATCAACAGAAGATAAACTATAACAGCTAACTTTAATTATTTTTTTCTTCAACTTTTGATCCATATTTATTATATTCTATTTTCTATACATAAATCTTGTCAACAGATTGTCAATAAAGAATACAACTGACATTCAATCGTTTTCCGTTTCAAAAACAAACAATTTCGCGTAACGTGACAATATATGCATCAAGATTTATTGCGCAAGACCCAAACAATCTCAAAAAATCTCTAATAATATAGAAAACAAAAAATACAATATCCATACCTTTGTTTTACTGCCACCAATACTTCCAGGCCTGATACTACCGGTCTCATAGAACCTCGTGAGTATTTTGGAGACACATCCGTGCGAAACGAGTAACTGCCGGGATATATCACAAGGCCTTACGCCCATCAGCGCAAGCTGAACGATTTTTTGCCTCACGCAGTCAGGTAGCGGCCGACCGTTCACGAAGACTCCGCCCAATTGATTAACTCCAGCTTGACCTGCAAACGCAAACAGTTATGAAAAAAAAAAAAAAAATTATTTTTCTCTTCACTTCCAATCGAGTAGGAAGTGTCGCGAAGTATATTTAACGTCGTTTCATCGCGGCAATAATTTATCGGTGCTTATCGTCAATTAGCGCCGACGCTTTACAATCAATAAACCTAATTTTCTATATCCTCGTACATACGTGTGTATAACGACGCCTCGTATATGCCGTCAAATTAATCCTGACTCTACTCTTTCTCTCTACACTTCCTCGTTCTTGTTGAAGCGCGAGAGAGAGAGAATATTACCTTGAAAATCTCGGAGGCCCATTTCGCGCGAAAATTTTCTTCACGCGCTCGCCTCTCTCTCTCTGTAGTTAGCTTTTTTTATACTCGCAATCTGCTATATGGTCAGCCGTTTGGAATTGGTTAAAAACGTAATTATATGGATTTTTACGCGTTGGGTAATTTCGAGGAGTTATCGCGTGTGAGGTGTGTTAAAGTTACGGGGTTTTACTGTCATGGGGGTATGTGGACGTTGTTACGTATGGAATTTGGCTCTATCTCTCTCTCTCTCTCTCTGTGTGTCTTATCGTTTGAAAATTGACAGTGTGATCGAGGTATTTATTCAAACAAAATATTGTTGCATATAGTTTTCAGTGATAATCTTTGTAAGTTTGTCAAACTGAAGGGTTTTCTATCTAAAACTCGAGTTGGGATTAAAAATTGCTTGAAAATTCAGATGTTTGGTAATCAAAAAGAAAATGTTGGCTATAGAATGATGTTTGATAACGTTTGATCGAACAATTTGTATGCAAATGAAAATTTAAATTTTGTCAATTTCTTCGAGTAAAACCAATGAATTTTCAGTAAAATGTACTTCAATTTTATTGAATTTCGAAAGTATAATTTTCGATTCTTTTAAATACGAAGTAATCGAATTTTCAATCGCACGTGTACTTGGAAAAGCTTCAGTTCATTTTTTTCAAATATTCAATATAATAAATTTTTGTGCAGCTTCCAAACGATATGAATCTAGCTCAAAAACTCACCGCGAGTCCGTCGCGAAATTTATTCAAATTTATTTCACAATTAACCTCTAATACGGCAAGTTATACAGAACTTCTCTCAAAAAGTCCGCTTCGGCTACCTGTGAATAAATAAATACACACATGTATAAACGAAAGCCGGGCAAAACCCAGCATATAAAATCAACTAAATACCCAGTAAAGAACTGTATACTATATATATCGTCTCGGAAAAGATCCGTTAATTGCCCCTCACCTTTCGATAAGCCAACAACAAGGTCGTGTCTTAGAGTATCTAGAAGAAGCAACATTAGGAGCAGGTGTCCTCTCTTGGTCTAATGATCCAAGAGAGAGAAAGATTTCGCGTGATATGTCTCTCTCTCTCTCCTCTCGCAAAACGTGCAATTAGTCCGCACGCGTCGCGTCTGAGTAGAGTAGAGACCGAAATTGCTTCCTGCGAAACTTAAGCCTCTTTACGAGCGAGGTGCCTAGGACTTTTCACCTGCCCGAAACTTATTAGAAGCTTCAGAACTAAAATGTCAAAGGCCTGATGATGACGGCGAGAGAGAGAGAGAGAGAGAGAGAGAGAGAAAGTTTAGTTCGATAATTAGCAACGGATGCTAAATGGACGCGACTTTAGCGCGTCGAATCTTAGAGAGAGAGAGAGAGATGCATCAGCCATATATTATATACTTGGGATCGGAAGCATTCTCTTATATTGCTTTCGCAAGTATTATTCTTTTCTCTCTCTCTCTCTCTCTCTCTCTCTCTCTCTCTCTCTCTCTCTGAGGAGGATAGTTTCGTTCGAGTGCGAAATTCGATGGGCTTTTGAGAGAGGAATGCCTTTTGTGCAGAGAGAGAGAGAGAGAGAGAGAGAGAGAGAGAGAGAGAGAGAGAAGCGTTAGTCGTTATTATGAGTGTTATAGGCTATGCAACGGAAAAGGTGTGTACAGGAATTTAGTATATAAGCTATACCTATATCGAAGAGGTGATGGATGGATGTGATGATGTTTGAGGAGGAGTATTGTTGATGATAAGTGAAGTTAACTTTTTTCTTGGTTTTAATGATTTCAGCTGACGATTATTGCAAAAGAGTTTGGATTAATGACTTTCAACCGATTCTTATAATAGTATCGTCAATTGTGTATTTCAGGTAGTTATAGTGTAAGCGGTCCAAATATAGGCCTAACAAGGTTGCTTTGGCATAGGAGGCACACCTCATACAATCTACGACGAAATAATACGACTGATACTGATCGATCAAACCACTGAAGAGTCTTTTAAAATTGCTCCTTTTTTCGCTGTGTGTGTGTGTGTGTGTGTGTGTTTGTGTGATTAAACCATCGAGATTAACATTCATTTTTCTGTCTAATAACTCCTATCCAAAATATACTTCACCCGGAAAAACCCAGTGCCAAAAATCTCCGTTCCTCAATTTTTTGTAAAAAAAAAAATAAATTAATAATCATGACTGCTGAATCCCAGATTGCTCCTTATAAATCCCCTTTATACAACTTCATCTCTCACTCCAATACATATATACGTATATACACACACACACGTAACGGTGCTACTGCGCGGGAGATTCCGACGTCGGTGCAGACAGAGATCTCTCTCTGACTTATATGCCGCGTTTATACAGCCGTTAATGGCCGGCGTATACATATATATATATATATAAAACTCTGGTCGTCGTGTCGGCCCTTTTTCGCCTTATAAATCGAGAGCCACGCGAGCCTTCGCGTATAGGCGCGCGGCTAATTATCCGTCCGCGTCGCTAATAACGTCATTAACTCAATTACTCTCGCCGAAAATATGTGCCCGAACGATCAGACGAAAAAGAGCCGATCGCCTCGATTATTATATGAAAGAGTGCTGAGAGCTTGTGTATATGTGTGTGTGTGTGTGTAACGATTCAATTTCTGTGTAATTTTTGGATTACGGAGCTTAATTTAATTCATTGCGTATATATGGTATATAAGCGGAGAGTTTCGAGAGACATTTACTTACTTTCGCGGAATAAGTGGATTCGTGAAATGCTTCACGTAAGTGTCTTAACGACGGCGTAATTATGTGATTTTAAGGTGGCGATAGTGGAATATACTGAAGTTACAAAAGAGAAAAAATTTTAGGTGCACGCTGTTATACTCACAGGCTCACAATTTACTTGTTATATTAAATACGAGTAAATATTATACATTAGTTATATAATAAAAGGTTTTATTCGGATTATACTCTCAGAATCAATTGTAGCATAACGGCGGCAAACCAGTTTTGGACTGGTATTTCCCTAATTTCCGGCAAGCGACGATAGGTGGCGCATAGACACTTTCTTCTTTCCCTCATCTTAATCTGCGCGCAGAATGTATATATAGAGTGGTGCCACCTGCTGCTGCTTGGGCCACTCATGCTATAACTGCCTATCTACTGTTATAACTGTTATACTGTTATTCTTAATGTTGAGGAAATTGATTATTACAGAAATCAACATTGAGATTTAGCTACTTTAACTGAAAGTATTAATAAATCAAAGTATTTCTACTAAGAAAAAAAAAACGATGACTAAATTTGCGTATACACGGATAAAAATTCTGAGCAAAGTCTACAATAAGCAAATGTTAGGTATATTCTACATAGTTTTTGCTGCAGAGAAAATCTCGGACAAAAAAATCTTCTGTAGTGTAATAAGCAAAGACAATGTTTTATTTTTTCAAATTTCTTATAAATCGTACGTTTATCTATTTTCACCGTTCACTGAGTGATATATACTCAATATAGAAGATAAGCTAGACAAATTGTCGGATTCAAGCCCGTTTTCTCAACTACTGCACAAAATTTCGACCAAATACGGTAAACTACTTCGATGAAATTTGTCAATACAGAGATCTGTCCCAACTTTCAATAACGTTCACTATAAAATGCATAAAATAATTAAACTACACTCCAAATTTTCTCCGCACACATCTGCGCCGACCAAAAGCTTTTTTGCCCTACTACCATCACACACACACACACACATAAAGACAATTCTATAAAAAAAATCGCATTATCCCCATCCCTTTCCAAAAAACTGTTCTCCTTTCAATTAGACCGCTGTTCCTCTCATCTAAATTTTTTTTCCCTCAAATCCCCTCCTCGAATCAGCCGGCACGCGAGCGCATTAAAGACTATATTCGCACACGCGCTCGGCGAGAACGATGAATCCTTAGCGATCACACTTTTTTTTCCTCGAGGATGACGGTCGCCTCCGTGTGGCCGATTGTAAATTATCATTACGGCAAAAAAGCAGCCGTGAGATTGTATCTGCCTGCGAAAGGGTAATTGCATGTATATACATGTATATATAGTCAACCTGCTGTATATGTATTTATACAGTGTTTCGAGAAGATTTTGTATATAACGCATGTGAAGATGTATAAAAACAAAGCCTAATCGACAATCGTATATATACGAAGAAGAGGCTAAAAAAAAGAATAATTTCGAAATCAAGATGAACACTCACCGGCATAATTTGCGCGATTGTCGATCGTCGCACATTTGAAGCCTAATGTGGGCAAAACGGGTGTACAACATATATATGTATAGCCGGCTACGAAATTAGCCAGCTAATACGCAGGGGAAGCTCGAGCCTCGATCGCTATCGGCTCTTTTGCCCATTTAACCCACGCACCTGTCCCTTTTCGTATTATACACACATATCGCCTCTCCTAAACAGATCCTCTTCTTCTGTATCTTGATTACTGTTTGTTCTTTCAGACAGTCCTCTAATTTCCCGACTATACAGACGCTATACTTTATAACGAGATGAATTACACGACAAGTGTTTGAAGATCCTATTATTGTAAAAAAAGAACTTTCGCACGCACTCAGGAAAAATATTTTTATAGTCGAGCGCGCAAAAATTTCTCACGCTAAGAAAGGATGATGCGTTAAAAAGCACTTGGCAATGCATATAATCGTCGGCGTAATATCATCGAAAAGTTATATTGTGCTACCCGGAAATGCCACGATGCTGTGACAGGCTCGTAAAAATCGTCATCGCTCGCACACGGTGTTGCCTCAATTTCGCCTGATTTTATATGTGTGAAAGTGTATAGTCTCTCGCTATATGTAAGCCAAATTGTGATTGTTATAAGAAAATAATTTATTATTGAAAATTTAGCAGGTATGACGCGATCGCACTACTTAATTTCGTATTCGTAGAGGTAATCTTTTTACGATGATTGGATCGGAAAAATTTCTCTTTTACAGTCCCGAAAACTCTCCATTTACAAGAGGCTCCTAGAATATTATAGCTCTTTCTCTCTCTCTCTCTCTCTTATATAGCGGCGAATATAAAATTCCCCGTTAATTACCGTCTCGAAATGCGCCGCTTCCAAATCGTAACTCAGCCGTGCTTTATACCCATAGGCCACATATATATGAAAAGGGAAAAAAGCAAGTATATATATATATACCTATACGTATATAGAAGCTGATTTTTACTACCAGACGCTCATTTCGGCAGACGACGAGTCTCTGTCTTTGATCTTATACCGACGGACGGAACCGGCGGTTATACGGTAGCGATGATGATGATGATGATTTTTCGTCGTGTCTTATTCATAATATCGCCGATCGATTAAACGCGATAACGATTAGCGCCTTTTTCGAGAGAGACCTCGTTCTCAGGCTATTCTAGTATGTTTGAGAGTAAGGCCGTTCGGCACTTTGACGCTTATCGCTCGATTTTTTTTTTTTTTTTTTGTTTATGGACGATCTTTTCTTTATGTGTTTTGAGACGAGGAGGGAATATCTGAATTAGGCTTGTATATATAAGTGAAAATTATAATTTTATTCGTAAAATTAGGTTTTGTGTAATTATTATCGTTGTGGAAATTACTAGTTGAAAATTTAAAGTCAACTGAATTTTTTCCAAGTACACCGCGTGATTGAAAATTTAATTGATTAAAAAATATCGAAAAGTACTGAAAATATTCAGTGTAATTTTATCGAATGAAAATTAAGTCTGTGAAAAAACTGCAGTGAATATGTTATTGAAAATTGTTTTACTCCAAATTTTAATAAACACATGTGGCATAACTGAATGTTCCAGCATTTTCATATACCAATAAGCTTCTTTTTAAATACCGATTAATAAAATTACTAAACTATCGAATCGCAAAATCAATGACACAATTATATGTATATAGTTACAAAGCCTTACCTGTATGCGGCATCTTGACGCTCACTTCCAAGTGTCCGACTGAAACCGAAACACATAAAGCGTAAATTATTCAGCATATCGCAAAAGTTGCCTAATTAATATTCCAAGCGAGAGGCAAAGTCGGAAAACGAGCGGAGATACGGAATCGCGTTATGGTTATATAGGCATTAATATACCACGAAATCCCGTGAGCTGTGGTCTGGCCGTCAGCATCGACCCAACCGAACACTACATATATATACACGTATATAATCTGTACAATATTCTCGTTGCGCACGCTAATGAATTTAAATGTATTCAAAAAGGGCGCGCTTGACACTTGACATGGCAACCCTTAAATATATGCAGCCGAAGGACGATAAGCGCGAAAAGGCCGGTAAAGTGTGTTACGCCTGAGCACGACCGTGACTCGGCGGAGATTTTTTCCTGCTAGCGGAAGCTTTTCTTCGAATCATTTTATTATATATTACATAGTTTTGATAATTTGGTTTTACAGCACACATCACCGCGTACATGGCTTCTATAATTTATGCAAACGACTGCGATATACAGACACACTAACAGAAGCCTGATATGCGAAATTCGAAAAATTCGTAGCTTATTTTACAAGCACTTAAACGGCTGTTAAATTTCGTATTCTGAAGTTTAACGTCTGTCCTTATTAATTTTCAGCACTAATACTGTATGGCGAGGGAATATTCCTTGGTATTTTGAAAGTGTCGTATATATATAGATTCGATTCGCTCGTCGTTCCGCTTGATTTATTTATACATGGGATCAAATGTGTTTTGAAAATGATATTCACCTATGGGATTTGGTATAGCGTAAAAGTGGTATTAATTATCCTTATAGTGTATGGAACGCGTATACGATATGATTAATGGCCGACTATGAGGCGATTAATGCTCGGAGGTGAAATTAAAGCGATACGTGCTTCTCAGTGTGTGTAGACGGCGTGGATTTTAGAATTTTAATTTAAAAATAGAAGATAGAAGACACCGATGATGGGTTTGCTTGTATGGATGATTTGCATATGGCTTTCTATGTGTGTTAGATTAGATTGACCTTACCGTTGGTCGAAAGTTTTCTAACCTCAAAAACTTGCGTCTGCATTGATCGTACGAAATGAATGTAGGTTGTCGTTTGTTGTTTATAAAGACAGTGTTTCTAGATTCTTGCCATCTTCATTTATATTCGCAGATACTTGGATGTGTCTAATTGTGCGTGATTTAGACAAACGATGAAAAATACGACGCGAGGTGAGGACGTTGATGTTGATGAAATTTAAGGTTAAAATGCGAATAAACATCGACAAAAGTACAAATTCACCGCGAAATGACTCTCAAAAGCTCTCCGCAGTCGGACAACCGCGTCAAGAAAAATTGCAGCAAGTATTAGTATACAACACGTTCGCGAGAAAAAGCTTCGCAACAAGAAAGCCAAAGCCATCCATATATACCTACGTATAGCTATATCAACGCAGTAGCACACGGTTCTATATATATATATATATATACACACACAGCTCTGAAGCGTGGCGTGTACTTAGCGATGCAAATTAATGCGCGATTACCGAAGCGCACCCCCTGGTTGCGCTTTCTTTTCCCGGCGTTCACGTCTACACGCGCGTCTTAATGGCCGAAACACATATACATGTATATATACAGTGATTCAGGCCACCCCCGCATTAGGCTATGCTTACACCATGTGTGTGTATGTGTGTGTATCGTGCGGCCCCTTTGGTGCTCGGCTAATCTGATTTAATTATTACACATTACGCGACCTCCAACTCTCTTGGAGAACGGTATTCTCTCTTCCGTGTGTGTATGTGTGATGCAGGATACGCGTATTTTTCTTTCGGTGGGTGTGCATATTTTTGCGCGCGAAAAAGCTCGAGAGTAGTCTCTCTGTGTATGTATACGTAGCGATTTTTTGCTTTTTACTTGAAGGGGTCGATTTTTATGCTTCTGGCTTTTGTTTTCCGCGAGACGAGTGATCGTTATGGAGTCGGAGTAAGTAGTCTTGCTCTCTGGTTTTCGAAAGATTCTTTCTTTGAAATTTTGTTTTTAATGAGGAGACGATACTTTGGTAGCATGTGAAATAAGTCAAGTTATTATTTATTTATTTATACCTACACGTTTTTCTAGCATCGTTAGATAATGCTCAGCAAAAGGCAAGCTATAAGACAAATTTTCTAATTCAAACATTTATTTCTATCTTAAACTAAAGTTTCAGCCAAATCCTTAGTTATCCAACAATAAGCTATAAATTAGCTTATAATTTACCTAAATTACAGAAACTTACATGGCTTCTAACTAAATTTACTAAAATTTAATAAAAATCGTACTTCAAGCTTCGAATTAAATTTCACTCATAGCTATCAAGTAATTATCACTCAAAACAGATATTTCCCCATACAGTCACACAACAACAAATCAAACGCGGCCGTCGTATACACAACATCTCCATCCTACCACCGCGCGACGTTCCGCGTGTTTTGTCCCTGTAAGCTCTCGCTTGAAAAATTCTGCAGCGTGTATATACCTCTACACACACATATCTACAGCTCTTCAGGTATGTACAATTAAGCGAAGCATTCCCGGGCGTAGTATACCTGATGGTTTCTTTCGGCGATCCCCTGTTTATCAAGTTCGCGCACCGGTATACCGCGTCAAATATGAACTTATATATGAACTTTTTTCTGAAGCGACAAACGGCGTCGTTAATTGTCGCTCCCGTTCTTTTGATCGATAACCGCCTGTATTATTATTATTATATTTTTCGAAGCTACTGGAGATGCTTGTAATTAAGACGTCGCAAAAGCCCGAAGCGCCACCGTCATGTGGTAGTAAAGTGTATTTTAAAAAAAGGACATCATCAGAGCGTTAAGGTCACGCTTTTACGTGCTGTGACGCCCTGAGCGAAAATCTAGTTTTTGTTTATTCATTAGGGCTACCGCCGCCGCGAGGGGTAAAGTCGTCGGATCGGCTTCGATATACACGTTCTCTACTGCCCGCCGGCTATAAAAATCTGAATATATTAGTCCTCAACTCATGCCGATATGCTTCGTGATAATCCTACTTTTCGTGCCTCTCTTTCTCTTTTTTTTCGAGGTTTTGCAGCGAAGCTTCTCTTTTTTTTAATAAAATCGAGCGAGCTTTCCCGCTACTATGTTTATTGAAACATTTTCTCGAAGCGTGTGATACTAGTACCACGATAATTTTACGCACCTATACGTACAAGTCTTCTAAAATACGATTTACCCTTCAAGGAACAAAAAAAAAAAAATGAAAATTCCTGCGTGTTATACTTAGTATGCCGATCTTGCAATTACCGATTTTTCGAGGACGTCGCTCGGCTTAGCGCACTTAATAATATTTTGTCGCCTAGAAATAAGCTCGAGCTCGAGGCTTATCCACGTCGGTATCGGTATTATCATCGCGATTCTCCGACATATATTTGCATGGAAATTCGCGCGAGGTGCCTAGTGATTCACTTTTCATACATATAATCGTTATTCGCGCTTGGGGTTGTAATCTTTGGTCGATCTTTTGGTATTATGATAATGTGTGTGCTGTAAGCGCGAATTATTTTCAGCTGTTAATTAAGTTTGGATGTGTGTGAGTTTCGCGATGAATTTTTAGTTATTTTGATCGGTAACGCTTTTTGACTTGACATTACTTCACGTGACAATTATAAAGATTCACTTATTAATTAAAATCGGTAATAAACGAGCTGCACAAATAAAATCATGTACACAAAGAACCAAGCTTTTTCTTCAGAGCACATTATAACCAACCACGAGATCTCGTTGACGGGGTCGTCGGTCAGCACGACACTGAGCTTTCGGTTCTTCGAGGGTAATTGGAATAATTCGGGCCAGCGTTGCGGTGCGTTATTCACGCCACTCACTCTCGGAAAGAGAAAAAAAAATTTGCATTTTAAATGAAGCGATAGCGTGCGCGCGTGGTCACCCCCTGCGGAACACTTTGTGTTTTATATATAAGAACCTTAATATTTATCGCGTTGTATATATATATGCGCAAGCTTTATATTACGGTGACTTTTTTTTTCGTTTTCGCTCTAATTGTTCGGTGTTCCGATTGCCTCGAGCTTTTGTTTATCAAACTTTGATATAACGTGTATTAGAGTAAAAAAAGAAATGAAGCTAACCTGGAAAAGTGTCAGGGCTCCGTCAGCAGCCGTCAGCTCGGGAACAGCATCCGATTTATTCTTCGATCTTGTATAATATACCACCACCAATGATAATAATCTCGCCATCCACCGATCGTCAGTAATCTTCACTCATATCTTCACTATCATAGCTTCACTGAATAATAATATTCTTCTTTTCATCACAACCAAAAATATACAAAAATCAATCCATATATAAACACACCATATAAATACAATATACGTATCGTCCTCAGATGAAAAATCGAGGAAGATCAAAGAGAGAGAGAGAGTATACTATATATAGTAAGCGCGATGCTGTCCACGCGAGGGACACGACGTGTCTGAAGAGAAGCAGAGCGTGTGCCTGGCCGGCCGGGCAGGTTCGGCCCCCGGGCGCGCGCACACGCAACGCTACCGCCGCCTGTTTTCTCTAGCCGCAGAAGAGAAAGAGAGGAGGAGGAGACGGAAGAGATGATGGCACATGCTGTAGGATTACAAGCTGATGCAGTTGGGAACGCTCTCTGAATTTTTTCGGGACTTGATGATAGTGAGGGAGAGATTTTTTTGCGCGGAGCTGGATTTCTGTTGATGATGCGGTGAATTTGGGGGTGGAGAGGATTTTTTGTTGGGTGTGATGCTGATGTACACGTTACGATGATTTTTGATTAAAATTTGCAGTGTGGGTAGGATTTTGAGGACTGCATATGCTTGCATTTCACTTTGTAAATAGGACTTGAAATTGAAGATATATAAAAATGAAGAAAAGAATTAACGAAAAGTTAATAAATACAAGCACATAATTATATACTTGTACCTGAATTCTCGCTGTAATTAAAAGAATCTTTTTATGTTGCTACACTACGGTAGCCTCTTGATTTCGTTTTTATAGCTACGGCTGTCACTTGTGCCTCGAGGAGAAGAAGGATTTTGGCGTTACACCTATACCTGCGAGCAACAGATCCAATCTCGCAAAATGTCCTAGCAATTTGCTTCGCAGATGCACCTGCACTTGTAGAGAGAAAGACTGCGACAGCACGCGACACTAATTAATTCTCTGTTTTTCAGACGTGTTGTCTCTCAGCGAGCTTGAAACATTGCCTTTCGGTTGTCTTAATGTTTAGAAAGATTTTACAATTTATATTTCTTGTACAAAAATATTCGATTTCAATTTACAATAATATAATAGACTTACATTTAATCTTTTAAACGTCAACAATTATTTTTCTAAAAAACAAATACATCCAGCTTAAAAAAAAATTTTCAACCCCAGCAAGCCCGCAAAATTAGTCCAATAAAAATTTGTCAGCCAAAAGTCATTTCGCAGTAAGCCATAACGCTGCACCGGATGAAGTCACTTTTCTGCCCAGCAGAAGCAGCAGCATCCACACACAGCGGTTTAATGGATTGGGTGTCGAATGACAAATAAACACGGGGTTCGAGAGCGTCGGCCCTTATAACAGCCCCCCGTGGAGTAATTGTGCGGTAACGACGTCAGGCAGAAGCTCACCCGTGGACAGGTTGCGTTGCTTCATGGATCATCGCCTCGACTAAGTCGTCCGTCGTTGTTCATGTTTATGATACGCCGTGTTGTAACCAAATGTTGTTCTTTCAGTCGCAGTTGTGAATCAAAGGGGATTTTTTAGTAAGATGATTTATAGTAATACTGCTGGTATATAAGGCTTTGTTTTTTATGCGGTGGTTATTGTGAAGTATAAAATTTGTTGATGTACTCTGGAATATAGGTCAGTAACAATAGCATAGTCTTCATTTATTGAAGTTTTACTGAAGAATACGATTTGCTCTTAATAAAAATCAATTTAGATTCTTTCTGGCATAACTTTGAAATAAGCTTGTCGCTCCATGAAAATTCGTAATAGAAAACTTTTTAAAAATAAATCAGTTATATAAACTCAATAATTATAAAAATATCGAAGCACATAGTGAAGTGTCTTCACATAGTACATCCATTTTTACCCCAAAATACACTCATCCCAAACCTTCCGAAAAACCAAACCAAAAAGAAAAACATCCCCTATACACATATCCTCGCTCCAATAGACCACAGAAAGCAACGCAGTAGCAGCCATCTCCATCGAAGCATATCGCAAACTCGCGCTTGCGCATCATCCCTTCTCTCTTCACCTACACATACACATATACATCAAAATACACCCCGAGCTTTTCCCACTGGATACGAGAGACAGCGTGAAAAGAAGCTTCTCTCTCTCACCGCGAGACGAACGAGAACAGTATTGCGATCGATCGGTCCAGTCTACAACGAAAGCGATAACATCGTGTCTCGCCACTGGCCAGCCGTTTCAGACGGCCTCGCGCCATTGGCTCAGTACCTACACTCGGTTACGCCCAGGAAGGATGAGCTTCAGCTGACGCCCCCGCGCTTTCACTTGTCATGCGCGCAACGAGTTACTACTAGTAGCTGCTCCATTTTCGCGGATCGTCAGGGTGCGAGACTGTACTATATGTGTGTATATAGATGGGATTTTGATTTATGGAACGAGTGAGCGGAGCGGACTGACGTTGCGGAAGGGTAAATATTTGTGTGCAAGTGCGCGGTGATGATGCAGCGGGGAGATTTGGAAAAAAAGCTCTTTGTTCTATTCTTCTGATGCGCGCGATTTTCATGGAATTGGATATTTTTTGTTTTGTTCTTAAGATTTGAACTTCGCGCCGAAATAATAAATTTGTTTATGACTAATTATAAGTGACCATACGTTTTTGTTGATTAGGAACACACACGATTTATATACTTGCTCTTCGTTGTTACACATTGATCATTTTACAGTGTTTGAAATTTATATGTAGATAGCTGGACGACTGATATTAATGGATAACATATAACTGTGTCGTGGTTTATCTAAATTTGGTACTTATTATTAGTTATTATGTGATAGTATAATATTTATGATTAATTAAAATCGATTTAATAGGTAAAAGTATTTTTTATATAATATATCTAAGGTACGAGCATTTGGAATCAACCGTATGTAAAAAGTTTTGGACTGGCCTTTCCCTCTACCGCTTGAACTTTCTAGTCTCTGGCTAGCGACGCTAGGTGGCGTACTGTTTCCCTCATCTAAATCTGTGAGCATAGTGTATATATAACCGTTCGTCACCTATGCCAAAACTATATGCCCTCTTGGACCTTCTTGTGCCGCTCATGCTATAACTGCCTTAATTTATTGCTTTCGCATAATATTTTTCCATCTGGTACTTGTATCCCCTGAAATACAGTCACGGAATTGATATAATGGGCCAGTGTGAGACCTACATTACCGACTTGCAATAGCCACTACAGAGAAAAAAAAATAGGTTTGCATGATACACCGGCTATATATCACCAGACAAACCTATAATACCTCAAAAACAAAGCAAGCAAACGTGTATAATTACACATTTAGCGCGTTTTAATTTTTAACCATCAAGAAGCAAAGAAAATTCCGTAAGCCCCAAGTATCATATATATATACAAAACGTGTGTATACCCTAATCAGCCCTGTGCAATGCGGTATACACACCGCGAGGGCACACGCCAGCGGGCAATAAGAGAACCGTGCAATTACATCTCGTTACCCCTTTTCACGAGGCTCATTGTTTGCCCACGTTATAATGCTCGGGATTATCTGAATCAGTCTAACCTCGAGAGTCGTCTATATATATATATATACATAACGTTTTTTTTGCGTGCCTCGCATCACGTTTCAATGAGAGAAACACGAAATGAGCTATAAAAGTGATTTTGATATTCAATTTGATGCAGTTAAGTCACAGGTGCAATAACTGGTAAATTAAATTTATTTTACGCATCGGAAATTCCTTCGCCTACGCACACACTATTTTTCAATATATCCAAAATCCAGTTCTCACCACAACGAAACCCTCTATTTTCCTCCGAAGACACTCGTCATAACCGAAATCCCCCTCTAATCTACTTTTCGCCTCCGCAGTATATATATATAAAGACTGCAGCTTGGCCTCCTTAATACATAAAACAAGAGAAGAAACAGCAAGTGAAGATATAACTCTATTAAATCCTTTCCAGAAATCCACGAAATTCCGAAAAATATACAGCAGATCCAACCGCAAGCCAGAGAAAAAGCAAACTTTCGTCCAGCCCGTTATACACTGCAAAGCAGTGGGAATAAGCTTTCTAAGAATCTTGTAATGCAATAAACGCACTGGCCACAGGATATGTAATTCCATGAAATTACTTCATTTCAGCAGGTGTCGATAACAGGGAAGAAATCCACGGCTTCTCGCGTTATACAAATATTTGGAGGAGTTGCCGGATTCCTCTACGCACTTCTTTTATAGGTATCGTCGGTGAGAGAGCTGCGTGTAATATCGGCAGGGCGACCCTCAATTATACAAGTGCGAAATCGCTGCGCGTAAAATAAGGGGGAGAGAAAGTCTTCCTTTTTTTTCGAGTTATTGCGATATTGCGTATGGCTTGGAGGCAACGCACAAATGAAATAACAGCGTTTATATCGGTGGTACTACGATGAAAAAAAAAGTGAGGATTAATTGAGCGGTTCGAGAGGTGAGAAACGAAATTCAGAGCTTTTCGGAAATTGTAATGACTTTGTGGAGGAACTGATGAAGATGTAATTTATGCAAAAAGAGTTCATTGGTATGCGGTAAGCGTGGATGTCAAAAATATACAAGTCGATTTCATTTTTGGCTGACGTCGGTAATTACATATACGCGATAATATTCGCGTCGTGCAGGAATAACGGCTTTTCGAACGTATTTTTTACAAGATGCTTGTGTGCTGTACCTCGAACACTTTAATTTTGTCTTGTATTATTAATTCGGTTTCTGCAACTAATTCATCAGTCTAATTTGCAGCAAAACGATCGGCACCATAATAGATCCAGATTTCCTAAAGTGCATAGCGATAAAATCCTAACGAAATCGGATACACAAGCACGTGCTGACGCGACCGACAGATGCTTCTTCTCCTTATTCTTTTTTAATTCCATCGCGCTTTGCTTCCGACGGCAGCGAAATTCGTGCGGACCGAGTTCTAATGAATTTCCGTATGAAAAGATCGGAGCTCGAAGATATACAGTGGTAAGCGAGATGATACACGCCTTGGAATCGTAAAAAAGTGCCCTGGCGGCGCCTCAGGCTCTTATGCGAGGATTTCGCTGTAACTGCAGCGATGCTGAGGTAATTGTTTGAATTGGAATGTGTGATATTTGAGTTACCGTTGCGTTTGGTAGGAAATTAACGATTTTGTACCTTCAAGACAATATCTGTTTGTACATTTTTTATAAACAAATTAATTTTACGTGCCGTTGCAAATTAAAAAATTCTGTCTTTTTGATATCAAGAAATTTAGAATTTCTAAGGTATGTGCAAAATCATTTCAGTTCTTTTTCATAAATATGATGATGATTGTAATAAAGACGATAACCGAGCGAACCACGGAAATTTCACGCTATAAAAAGGCTGGTCTATACGCACTATTGTCGTAGCGGAGGCGCCAGCTTACGATCTCCTCATTAAAAAGTAGATGATCTTTTTTAGGACTTCTCGTTAGACGCGAGATTCCACATTATTCGCGTGTGTGTGTAACCCCTAATTTTAATCGAGACCTATGTGCAGCTGCAGATATTTAGTTAATAATAGAGTCTGTTTATCATAAAAGGAGAGTCGAAATCAGTGTGTTGTAGCAAAAAAAAATGAATGCTCAAATTTTAATTAATGCACTCGTATGGGGATATACTTCGGCCGAGACATAAAAGCTTTATAGGGAGAGAGGGTTTTAGGAAACAGTAACGCTCACACAATGGAGCCGAAATTGTTGTATTTTTTTTTTAATGCAATAAGATTTATAATGTTGGGATATATATTTCATATGGATTTCGCAGCTAATAATGCGAAATTATTACCTCTTCTTTAGATTAATTGAAGAAAACCTAGAAGGATTTACCGTAAAAAATAAATTGTATTTAATTAATACATTTTGCCATGTAATTAAACTACGATAAATAATAAACGCCAGTTATCGATTCATAAAGTGATAAACGTATCAATACAACTTTAATTAACAGCATCTCACTTTATGAGACAGTCAATGGATTTTATTGAAACCTAACATTAAATCAATTGCCTGATGATGTTTATATGCGTTAGATTTGCACTTCCGCGAGCTTTAAAAACTTTTACGAGCTGTTAAATATTGTAAAACAATCATCAAATCGTGCATAAATCACAAACAGTATACATTAAGGGGGTCTATTAGTTCTTTCATTATTTCCGGAACTGTTTTACCGACCTTACGATGAACAATCGAAGTTATTAATAAACTATATCTAGAATTTAATGCAAAACGCAAACTTACTTACTTACTCTGCAATGCTTTTGTATAGACCGTTATGTAAATTGGTAAATTCTATGCAACAATGGCCCCCTTAAAAATAACAATAATCGTTTCTCAGTCGGTAAACTCAAATTTTTAATCAACCCCCTAAAAGAAAAAAATATTCTGTCAAATCTTTCTATTCCCGTAAACTCTCACCAACAAGAGAGCACAGAGTGGCGCCGTGTAAGCGGTTACCCGATGCGCACGCGGCATAATAATTACAACTCGGTGCCGGCGGCGGCGGCGTCTATACTCCTGCTTTTACAGCCGCTAACCTGCGGTCACCGCGCGGATAACGAAGCGCGCGACGACGACTCACTCATTCGAAACAACACCACAGGGCGTTAAGCTCGCGCGCAGATGTAGCTTCTTATTTTTTGCCACACTACACGGATTTTATGCGCTTCAGATAATTGCCGGATTGCAATTTCGACTTTTAATTGTGTTTCATAGTGATTATATACACGATCTGTCGAAATTGTTATTATTATAGATCGAAAAACGATTTTTGTAATAGGATGACGCGGTATCAGTCGTAAAGCAAAGCTGCGAATATCATGCATCAGCAAACATATTAAACATCGATAAGAAGCAAAAAATTCCACGCTTCTCTTCTCCGGCACTGCCTTATCTTCATAATTGTGCATCTCTCTCGTCTAGAACGACCGCATCCTATTATTTATGAACCGGCGACGTTTATGGTAGCAAAAAATCTATAACCATCATATACATATACTCCTCCACCCACAGCAGTGTTTTTCGGGCAAAAAACAATCGGTTATAAATATATACCTATATTCCCATACGGCGTATCTCGTTTAGCTTTTTATCACGTCGCATCAATTCGACATTCATCATCGCGGCTCTTATATGTGTTTCTCTACTCTTTGACTAAGAATTGGCGCTTCTTTTATGAGCGCGGACGATCATCTTCTTGCGCTGCGAGATGCGTACGGCCTCTCGTTATATACGAAGATACTGAGGAGGAGAGACCTCACCGTGAGTTATGCTAATTGAATGTATCCACAATGAGCCAGCGCCTCTAATTGGAATATGCGCACGACGAGATGAAGAAGTTTATTATACGAGAGAGGAAAAGCGCGAGAGCGTTTCAATTTCCATTTCGAGTGAGAGAGGAGAGGCTGAATTATTATTTGCTGGATTTGTTTTGCCCGGTGTGTGTGTTTAATATCGATGGCTTTGATGTGGGGTTATCCTGTATTCAGATCTAACTCTTTTGCTTTGTGCAAATTTTCAGGTTTAAGAAAATATTGTTTCTGCCTAAACTTATTATTTTCCCTTTGAAAAGAAGAATCTGTATATGTATTCATCCCTTAGCTTATCAAATATTTTTATTCTCATGTTCTTGTATTGTTCACTTATGTTAGCAATACTTTTCGACGATAAAAATGTAATTCTTACTTTGAAACGCAACTATCTATAATTCTGTTCAACATTGGCTAAATTAATAAAATTTAACGAAATAATCCAACCCGATGTTCACTCCATCAGCATATCAAGCTTCCAAAATCAAGGCAAATTCAAACCAAACTCATCATAATCGATAACCACCAATCAATCACCAACTGCACTCGATCCTACAAAAAAGTCTTTCCCTTAAAAAAAAAGCTCGAAAACCGGAAGAAAAAAAGCCACTTTATCACCTGCGTCACCGGTCAGCAACAGCAGCAGCAGCAGCCATCAGTTCGTCGTCGAATTCACGCTCGGTTCGGCTCGGCAGATGCGGCAATGTCACGCACCGTGAGCCCGGGGAGCCGCGTCAGGAGTCGTAAATTCCCTGCTGCTTCGCACTTTTCTTACCTATATATCCTCAGCCCGCCGTTTTCCCTTAGGCACTGATCGTTAGGAAAATTAGCTCTGAGCTAGTCGCTGCTGCTAATTATTGATTATTTCTACGAATGTACATCATACATATATATCGGTGTCTAGATGGGGTCATTAGTTCACAGGGACGGTTAATGAAGTTATTTTCGCGCGACGATTATAGAGCTGCGAATCAGTCGGCGGGTTTACGGCGTCGTTATTGTAATTTGATAAGTGTCTTTATGCTGGGAGGATTTTATACTGCTTCTGATGCTGTTCATTCGCGGTTTGTTTACGTTTGTCATTAAGAGATTTTACAACGTGTGTGTGTCTTGTGATTCAATTATCAATTCGTGTTTATTTATAGATTGTAGTATCAACTTCCGCCTTTCTTTTACTGGTTCACCTTGGCCTCTTGATAACGCGTTTGTTGGATTAAAAATTTTAGAAGGAAGAATTAATTTATTATCTGGGACTGTATAGGCCGAAACTTATTATATAAGGAAAAGAACGATCGAGGTTTTAATTTTAAAATGTCTTTTAAAGAAACAGCAATTAAAACTGAATTATATACACTGGAGTTGTATTACGTTAAACAACAGGATTTTCGAAACTTCGATACATAAAGAAGCATTTTTACCACTACGTCATTTGCATAATGTATACAAATCACTTTGAAACAAAAATTGTATACTCTCTCTCTGTCTTCTGGCATGAGTAAAAGATCGAGGAACTGTTAAATTTATTTACGATGACAGGAGCGCATGAAAAAAGCGTAAAATCAACGGGAAAGGTCAATGGAGTAGAGCAGAAGCACCATTTTCGATACGCCAATGAATTCCTAAACGACTGGTTTCTCGTGAAGCTTATACTACTCCGAACATGATGTTAAACACTTGGCTTCGCAGGAAGATTTATCACTTCTGATGACAAAAATTCGGATTGTAAATACATCGTTTGGACAACTCCTACAACACGATAAAAAAATTTGATATAAAAATTAATTGTTCCGTTGTAATATTAAAGCTTAAAAGATGAGCTTTAGGCAAATGAAACTTTTTTTACTTAAAAAAAGATAAAAATGACTTGCTATTGTTATCGTACTATATAAATAGTAAAATAGGATTTTGAAATGGTAGGCATTCTTTCATTAGCACATCTTTGTATCTTTTAGCAAGTAAAATTGATCTAGAAACATTAAACGAATTTGAGTATTATACTAAAGATTGAATTTAACCTCAGTACACTACAGGAATCGAACAGAAGAGTAAAAAAATTCTTCAGCTCTTAAAAAATTTCCTTTAGCATATATTATAAGAAACAATTATGACAATTTTCTAAAAAAAAAACAACTTATTTTATCTAATACACTACTGGCGGTGTTGATGTACAGCACAACTTCCTGAACGCTCGTGAAGTTACGCTACTGAAGCTGTTAGCCGATGCAGTCAGCTGAAGCATCGTATAATTTTCGCGCAAATGTTTAAAACACGTTAACAAGCTACTTCCGTAATAAAATCATTAACGAAGAAAATTACATCTTACGTTGCCCACAAAATCTCTGAATACATCATTACTTTGATCTGATGAGTTTTGATATCGGCAATAAAACCGTCACTTTTTTTTGAGATTTCTCGTGTGCCGTTATACATAATATACCGCAAACTAAGTCGCGATTGTAAATATTTATTCCAGCTCTGAAACGTTGACATTCCAGTCGTTCCCAAAAAGTGGCAAAACAACAACCCGGTAATATGGAGGAAAAAAATTGATGAAAGTCTGATGCAAATTTCACTTTGAGTTTCTTGAACTGCGCTGCGCTCAAGTCTGGCAAAGCGACGTAAATGAAAGTAATATACCTATACTTTCGAGGAAAACTGCACTAGACGAGATTTTCTATTAATAAATCGCGCTGCTCTCGATACTCCACACATATTCACACAGAGCCAAAAACTGACGAGAAACCGATGAGTATTTCGTTTGCCGATGAAAAAGACGATCGGCTGCGAATCGGCCGAGAATAAGAAGACGATTAAGAACAGCCTAACTTCATAAATCTTGTAAGCATGATCGAAATTTATTAGCGATTATAAGGGAGTCCCCGGCGATATCAATTAAATACACTCCCGCGGAGTATACGGCGTGGAAGAAGCCGCGATTATGCGGAGAAAAAAATGCATATAATAATGCGATGGAGAGCAGTGGCCGAGAGTCGCCGGTGGCGATATCTCCTGTAAGAAACTTCCTTGGAGTTCGGGACTGTCGAAAAATTTACTGACGACTCGGCACGCATACTACGCTTTATTCGATGAGGTTTTTGTTTTCTCGGAGAAAGATATGCGTCACAGGTAATATCGCATGTCACTCTGTTGTGTTTTTTTATGTATATTATCTCGAAAAATTATAATTCGATGTTAATCAATTCACGTGTAATGTAGTAAACAAATTAAAAGTATAGTATCATGTGAAAATTCCGAGGTATCGCAATTATTAATCGAAGCAGAGCTGTCATAGAGTGTTGTTTTGAGCAATTTTTGTCGCTAATTCAACCGCTTTTTGTATAAGCCTCGATTCCGATATATATACGGGTTCGAGTTTTGCGCGATTATATACTTACTACAAAGAGAGAGAGAGAGAGAGAGAGAAAGAGACACTGAGTGACGAGTGTCCGCAGTGCTCTGTGTACGATCGAGGAATTAAAATTGTTCGAACTTGCTCGGGCATTCCGCCCGACGAGCGGCTCCGGCAAAGGAAGAAGAAGATACCGATATGAAATCGCGCGCTTTAGTTTTTCTTCGATAATTTTTCTCCTTATCCGCTGAACTCGTTTCGAAGCATCGCGCGCGGTTCCCATACTTCGTATAAAAGTTCAATGAAACAGCGATGTAGAATTTGTATAGATATAACATTTATTTATTAAGGGGGCACCATACTTCTTTGTTATCTCCAAAACTGTTTTACCGACCGTACACTAAGGAATCGTAAATTATTGTAAATAATAACGTCGTCACTAAGGGTTTGCTTTTTAACATGAAAAACCATAGCTCAATAACAAACGCTGTTACAGTCGGTAAAACAGTTTCAAAAACGGAAAGACTTCGGGACCCCTTTTTTGAATTAAAAATTCTCGATGTCAATGACGCTCAAAAACACTGAAATAAAACAAAAAAAGAAGCTTAATTGATTGTGACAAGCCTCGTGTGTCTACAGTATACACACACAGCAGAGGGGCTGAATGTAAGCCGGGCCGCGCGATAAGCCAACAAATTAAAAGCTATAAAAGCCGCGTTAACAAAAGACGACATTAAAAAGCTGTCAACGCACACGAGCACTGAATGAACAGCGTCACAATTCGGTCTACCCATACACACACACAGCAGTTCGGTCGCGATAACACACAGAAATAACAACGGGAAGCTCTTCACTGTCTGCGAATCTAAATTAACCATGTCGACTCTCTCTCTCTCTCTACCTTTTCACATCAAAATTTTTTTCCAGCCGAATTTGGTTTTCACTCAGTTCGTTCCCCATGAAAATGATCCAATTACATTCGGACGTCATATCGAGTCAACGGATCTACTGTTCGTTCATGGGAGTCGTCAGGCGCACACGTTTGTCATGGAGTCGGCTCGAGAGATACGGCCCGAGTCCAATTATATTCAACTGCCGAAGCGCCTATATAGTGGGAGGAGGGTGACAGACGGACGACAGAGTTAACGCTCTCTCACATATAGCTGCGACAACTTACACTGCGTTATCTGGTAGCGGCAGAGTGTGCCGGGTATAATCCCATTGTAATCCGGCGCCGCTCTCGCTATATAAGCCGGTATTTCTCTGTCGTCACGTGACGATATATATACACACGCGCGCCGACGCGTGGAAAAAGGGGGCGAAACTCGAGTGTGTGCATGTGTGTAGACACGTATGTGACTTTAACCGCACTAAACGCCTAAGAGCGTTATTATTAGCTGTTTGGTTTGCTGTAGGGGGATGATATGCTACCCTAGCGTTCCTGCTTCTGCTGCTGCTGGTCTTTAATTCTCGCCCTTGTTTGCCCCGCAAGAGGATACCTTGGAGGCTATACTGTGGGATTTTGCGTATTGTGATACTCTTGAATGGGTATTTATATCTGGAGAGTTTATGATTTGGATCGATATGAATGTCATTAAGTGTTCATAGAGTATGTTAAAAGATAGAATTTAAAATACATAAAGCTGAGAGAAAAACATTTGACCTATTTTACCCTTTACCAAAGAATTTTATTTATTCAAAATTCACTTGCCAGTAAATGATATGTAATATCTATTCAGTAGTGCTAAGTATAAATTTTACTGTGTAATCCAACTGTACAGTAAGTTACAAATGCATAGATAGTAGATACACCAGCTATTACAAAAGTAAAAATTCATTTTAATGACATCATTATGGCCTTCGTTCTCGAGAGCAAATCCAAGAAACAGTAGCCGCAAACCATTACACATTTCTAACATCTGTAAGTATATACAGTGTCTTATTCATAGAAACCTCCGCGAAAACGGTAGCCTGTTTGTTTTCGTGATGCGCTTGGCTCAATTGTTAAAAAAAATGCTCGTAATCTTTGGGGATAATTGCCAAAAAGGGTGCACACACACTTTCTCTGGGCCACCAAAGCTGCTGAGCAATTACAAAACCGCAGAAAATTTCCTACATAATACTCAGGACTGGCGAGGTGTGTGGGACGATTATAGCTGTACGACGAGGATTATCCGTGAAAAATACGTCAAGTAGTGAATATAGTCTATAATACATAACAGATTTACCCTGAAAAATTATTCAAAATAGATCTCAGCGAAAGAGAAATTAAACCCTTTCCGTATATTCAGAAACGACGATCGAGGCGTGATTCTCCGAAACCGATTTGCAAATAGACGACTCGTGCAGCGTTGCATGTCGATAAACTGCGATAAAAGTGTATAAGCTGTCCTATTCAATGTAAACACACGATAAGTCACGTCGCTAATTATACGTGTGTATACATTTACGCGACACCGGCTAAAGATTCGCGTTAAACATTGATCAGTATTGTTTTAAAAACAAAGTATCCGAATAAGAAAAAAGAAAAACAAGTATAATAGCGGAGAGATGTACCTATATAGCTTTGAAAGAATTAGACATACAGGGTTACAATATAATTGCGCGCCATTAGCGCGAAGCGTGTGGCGTCTGATCGCGCGATCACGCGAGTGATTTCAGATTTGAAATGCGACTATCAAGTCCTAGATATATTTATACGCTCTTGGAAAAATGAATATTCATTCGGTTTAATCTCTGCACTCCGATCTATGCACAGACGCGTGGTTAAAAATCGTCAAACATGTTGTAAACAAGATACATCTTGTAGTGAGAAAATCAGCCTAAATAATCCTTTCTGCTATACTCCAGCCACGCAGTGCACGTTTTTCACTCTCACGAATAAGCTGGAGTTATTATTTTTTTCGTATTTTCTTCTTCAAAGCAGGGGCCGAGCCTGGAGGCAGTTTCTGGGCAAAATGGAGTCATTTTCGGCAGACCAACAGTTTCGGCTCGAAAACTATGAACATTCAATTGGTACGATAGGTGGCGCATAGGAACTTTCTTGTTTCCCTCCATCGTTATCTGCAAGTCCAGGGTATATAAACAGAGGTATGTCACCTTAAGTTGAGTCTGCTTATGGGCCGCTCATGCTATAACTGCAACTGACGAGTTGCTATTCTCTTATTAAGAATTTGATTATATAGAGTACTATTATAATATTAGAATATTCTTCTAATGTAGTATAAAGAATAAGCTATGTTAAATTTAAAAAATCAGCTTCTCCGAGATCGCGTGATATATACCAAAACGCAGCGCACGTCAAACACGTCACACCGCAACTTTGTATATTATATACAAACTGGACAAGCGTGTGTGTTACAAATTCAAAAACCAGGTAAGTATTTCACATTATACACTCGAGCACTGACGAGGAATCAAAAAATAACGCAGATCAGAATTCGGAAATTTTCGAGGATCCCAACAGACGCTTCAGGACACGCTGATGTTCGTACACGCGATGCGCCAATTGCCGTAGCTGGCCGCGGGGGTCGTGTTCGATTATGTCCGTTTCTCTGCAAATGGCACCGGACACCGCTGGATTTGCGGTTAATTATATGGACTCTCTTTGTGTTTGAAGCTGTGTATACGTGAGAGAGAGAGACTTGTATTATGTGGTTGTAAGGTGTAGTATAGGTTGTTGCGTTACTACTTTCCTGCTTAGGAAGCTGCATATGGTGTCGTTTATTGCCTCACTTTGCGGTGCTAATGGTGATAAAACAACACTCCTTCTTAGGTCACATTTGTATAATATAAATTCAACAAAATAATAATAAACTTCACTTCGACGTCGAAACCACCGTTACACGCTCGATTCCTCAAAGTTCGACTAAACCAATAACATCGCGTACACAGTATCTACAGCAAATTGTTTTAATGACAGCAATGCAACGCAATTTAAGCTAACAGTACACATCTCCGTAGCCCTATATACATCTCTGCACAGGCTCTCTCCGGTATAATAATCTTCATATATACGAGAATCGCGTGTGCGTGTCGCGACCGATTGATTATTCGGTCTTCGTCGTCCGGCGAGTTAATAAGCGAAACCGCGCGAAGGAAATAAGCTCGGCATGTAAGTGCCTATCAGCGATTATCGCGTAAAAGAGAAGACAGTCACGTCGTGGGCCTGTGATTTTTTTTTCTTCGTCGGTTGCGCGACGCGAAGTCGACGGTATATAATGACGGCACGTGCACGTCACGCATAATGACGGAGAGCCATCAAAAAATTGCCGCAGACTCTTTCTTTCTTCTCGTGAGAGGAACACAGTCGCGGCTGCATGCGCTTTTTCTATGGTATAAATCGAGTGTAATTTTTGTGTCGCGGATGGTGTTTTCGTGTGGGTGTAGATGGAGTTTTGCAAATATTTGGCAGTTTCTACTGACGAAAAATGTTGTTACATTCTTGTATTATTATGATTTATACGTTTCTTCATCTTCAATAGTCGCTGAGTAATACTAAGTAGAAGATAAGCTAGAGAATTTTCAGAATTCAAGCGTTTTCTATATTGAAACTATTGCACACGACTTCATATTTTGCCATAAGATAAGTACTACATCGAGAGAAATGTATAGCGACAATAACTACTGTTGCTATACTATAACTAAAATATAAAGTATACAGCTGTACAATAAATTATAGCTATTTTTTCATTGTATCAATCCATACAAGATAATGTTTTTTATGAGACTCTTTTCATCACTTCTATGTGAAGACATTCCAGTTTCTTAAATCAATGCACTAAATGCATTTTATTTAGTTCTTAAATTAATTTTATTAATTAATATTTTAAATAACAGTAGCCTAATAGTAGCGTTCAGCTGCCTCGAAGTAGACAGTTTGTCAATTTAATGGATCTCTCCTGACTCGACGTTCGTTATAAAATCCTTGATCCGCAAAAAAATGTATCTCTATGAATCTTTCAATTCGGAATATCCTTCCAAATTTTAATGGAAGAGTCCGAGTGAAATTTCATGGCACCGCCTACTTATTTTGCATCACAGAAACGGCCTAAATTTACTCACAGCTGCTCTAGTATTATTAGTAGTAAACCTGCAGAATCACGATCGCAGAAAAAACTGAATAGATCAATTTTTTACAAAACGCAGTTGTCGCCTCCACCTAAACCTACCCAAAAGACAATACACAAGATTACCGCACACGAGCGAGCGACTTGTTCAATTTTCTACAAGACAACGCACTTATCTACCGATCCTTCGGATAATCTCTCTCTCTCTCTTGCACGTGTCCCTTCGCTGCAGTTATACACAAATCCATTAATAACATGCGCGCGCGCGCGCGTGTGGCTTTGGAGACTTGAAGCCGAAACGTCTAATTTTTTCGAAAATTCGCCGTAAGCCGACTCCTCCCCTGCCACCGCCACACTGTACTTATACAGGCAGCTGATGCAACGAGTGTAAAATCCTCACTGTTCCTTCTGGCGTCGTCTCCTTTTTTTCGCCACGCGACAAGCTGAGCTGCTCGTCGTTTTCGTCTTCTAATTTTCGGTGCAACTGTCGGTGTTCGTGTCTTTGTTCTTTGCGCCGTAGGCGTGTGATGGAAGGGAGAAAAAAACTGCAATTGCTTTGGCAAAGGGTTAGAATGTCGCTATTGCATGCTGAGGATAACGAGGTTCTCGTTGAGTTTCGCGAAATTTATACGAATCGTGTAGGGATAATTTTGTCAGTTATTCTTTGATTTCGAAAAACGCGGCGTACTATAATTTTTCTGTGTTGGGATATACATTGTGCTGCAGGCTTTGTAGAACGGTTCGTTTGAATTTATGATAAGAATCGTTGATGCGACGCTACATGTTACTATGTAGTTGTAGCTGGAAATTATGGGCAAATTTTTTCATGAATTATTCCTGTCCGATATGAAAAAATATCTATCACGCTAGAGGTATTATGTGTAGCACGAGTAGCCGTAAAACAAAACAGTTTTGGACTGGCCTTTCTCCCACCGCTTGAACTTTTCGACGCTCTAGTCTCTGGCTAGCGAAGATAGGTGGCGCATTGACACTTTTCTATTTCCCTCATCTACCTCGTACACTCTAGATATAGAGGTGTGCCACCTATGTCAAAACTGCGTTGTTAGCTGACTGCTACATGGATTAACTACTACTACATGAAAATTAAGTTAATATTTATAATCGATCTTCTCTGGAGTATTTAGCAGTATTTATTTAACATTGCTTTGGTGTTGAATTTTCAACCAATTTGTAAATAATCTTTATCTACATTGCTTTTTTCTTGAAAATATTTCTTATTAATTTTTGTATGACTTGGCTCATATGTTTTAAAGCTATAAAGAAACGTATTATTTAACGTATCAGAATAATATTGAGAGGAATTTTAGTGTACAGAAAAACTAAATATCCTACTGAAATTAGTAGATAGTAGAAAGAAAATTTTGTTAATTATTTACAAATACATTTACAATGAAACACGAAAATGAAAATTTGAAAAGCAAATAAATTTTTCATTCTGTTGAAAAATAAAAATAGTTTTAGAATTACTACCGATGTGAACTTTATAAAGTTCATAATTGTTTTTATTTCATTATTAAATAAGCTATACATATATTTTAGACACGGTGACGGGAAGATATTAAACAAAATTATTCCTACTACTTTTTCATTTTCCCGAAAAAAGCCCCTATACAATAAATTGATTCCTGCGTAATGTAAGTACATCCTTCATCACCTTCCCCATGGAAAAAGGCATCAATTGAAAAACGCTTAAATGCTGGTCAGCTCACTATATCATTTGGATCTCGATGCGAATGTAAATGGCGATGGGAAATTCGTTATTATGCGCATGAAGAAACCGGGCGCTTTGGTATACATATCCGAGAGCGCAGTAGCTAACGAAATCCGGAGGCTTATTAATGCGAGAATGCGAGCAAAAAGCGCGCGCATGGAATCCAGTGCTTATAGCGATCACGCGAGGCGCTCCGCGTAACGAATGATAATCGCGAATAATTTCTATATTGGCAACAAATCATTGCTACTGGATGCTGCGTAAAAGGAGTCGCGGACTTGATTATTTTTGTCTCAAACGAAGATTGATTAGCCCTTATATAGTCCGACTCACCATACAGTTTAGCTTATACTGTATAAGTTCTGAGAGATGATCTCGCGTCTAATTAGAATTTCATATTTTGTCATTCTCATATGAGGTATTACGGAAAGTTGAAGTTTTTCCTATGCTAATTGCTCCATTTCTTTCGCAGCTATTTTTATGATATCGGTGCATTAAAATTGTTGGCTAATGCAACTTTTTTTAAGGGGCTTCCTATAGTTCTCTCTGAAACTGTTTTATCGACGGTAGACAAAATAACTAAATTTGTTATTAAACTACTTTTCAACGAATCTCGTAAAAATTTCATACCAGATATCAAATTTTTGCTGCATTTATTTTTGAGTACTGTTAATAACAGTATTTAATATCGTTACGGTACGAAAGTGAGTTTGCATTAGATAACATAGTTTATTAATAAATAAGGAAGTTATTTAGTGTAGGTCGATAAAACAGTCTCGAAGATAATGGAAGGATGGATATATACTCAAATTTTTTGGGAGATTATCAAATTATACAATTTTCTGAATATAGATACCAAAACGAGAGTTCCTTTTATATGTAAATTGTCATTTTGGCTTTCTCAACAAGCACCTGACCGCGAACACACCGCGACTATTAAATTTTATGAATATTGAGGGCTATAGATAATAAGATGTTTGCATAACAAATTTTCACTTTCTTTCAAATATTATTGAACGATTGATCTTAGGAAATAAAAAGTGTCAAAGCGTCTTTACACTTTATTTAGACTTTACCAAACTGACATTTTCAATGCGTATCTTATAACCCGACATTACCACAGAGTTTCATAAGAGTGTACAGCGTCACGTCAAAATTTTTAACGCGCTGCCAATAGTATTAAGTCTCAATCTCCCCCTTCACATTTAAATCAGTGCATTTGAAAGTGAAACTTTGTCCGTATTCCAATACGAGATGCGGCAGTGCGGAAAATGAAAATTGAGTAGTTGGATTTTAATGTATACGCTATGATTTATGATGTAATCCTAGTCATAATAACTGTTACTGAATTATACATTCTTTGAATAAATATTTTCAAGAAATTATAAGGTCACCGGGTCGTCCAATAAATGCATCCTCTTTTGCGTATGAAAAAATGTAAATTAAATATACTCCAGCAAAGTAGAGCATTAATCGATGGCCGTGTCGATCGTCTTGAAAGATAAGCAATCAAGTTTGAGCACACTTTTGGTAAAGCCATGATTATACCTTCGTATACATGTACACACAGCCGATCTTTCTTGTTACGTAGGCCTTCGTCACTTTATTAAATTAGCCTCTACCTTAAGAAAGCGGACGACGTGGATACTATATGCAACTTTGATGTGCATTTTCGTTCCATTTTTACACACACCGTAATTAGTACAATAAACTCTTGACGTAACGTTTTTTTATTATATGTGGGACGTTCTCTCTTTTCCTAGACCATAAAGTATGACCGTTGCATAAAAAGTCATTTCTCGTCAAATCAATTGCTTATATACACCACGTCTAGATTTTTTTTCTGTTATGAAAGTTGTGAAAGATTTTTTTATACTTTTGAAAATCACTATAATCCATATTCTACTCGACGCTATAGTTTCCTTATAAATTCATTATCTCGAAGAACACACATCAGATCGACCCACAACAAGCTCTAAAATTCCCGTCTGGAAACATAAAATTGAAAAATCGCGATTTCGTGCGATATATCCGACAAAAACTATACTCCCCCCCTATAATCATCCAAAATTAATCGGTCTACCTCGCAGGTCCTCCACCTTCACCGATTTATAAATATATATACATACAACACGTCTAGCAAATCGATAACAAAGCACTATATACATATATACGATATGCCACACTAGATATAGGCATCTCGTCGTGTCGTCGATAATTAGGACTATATATCGAGGCTGTACACCGGGCACTGATGACTTTGGCGTCGGCTGTCGACATAATCGTGACACCTTGTCGCTCTTGCGATTCTCTCTCCGATATACACGAGTTTGGCCCCGATAATTATGATCTTCAACAAATAGCGCCGCAGCAACGCGCTACTCCTGATGCTCTTATACTTTGCGCGCGGCCAAGTGAAAGTGGAACTATTAAAGCCGACGCGTTCGTGTGTATGTGTGCGTGTGTATATATATATAGCGGATAGTAGCCGATGATTTTATTTAAGAGTATAGCGTTGGGAGAATTTATAGCTTCGCGAGCTGTGAGCCTTGGGTTCGTCGCACCGCGTGTATGTCCGCTTTCCATCGATGCTCTGGAACGAGGTTTTTTTTATGACTTAATTTTCAGAGGAAAGCTTACGTATGAGATTCCATCAAATTCTGTCTGGGTGTGTTCGTTTGATTTTGAAAATATATAGTCACTTGGATTAAGCTTATACAAGTATCTATGTGTACAGTAATTTCCTTGAGAAGTGAAAATTCTTTAAATTTTGTAATTATTTCATGATTGGAGTGAGAAATGTCATTTTAAGCTGAAGGAAATAATAGTTGAGAGTAAATATGGAAGTAAAAAGCTAAGGATATTTCATTCAACTACTGCAATAACCAAATGCAGACAAAACTATTTTAATAATTTACATAAATATGGATCCAGTTCAGCCAAGATAAAATTTCATATACTTATATGAAATTCAGCGAAAAACAAATTTCTATCGCTTCTCAAAACAACACAGCAATATTTTCCCATCTTCAACGTAACGCCCATAAAAGAAAAAAAAAATACTTCATAGAAACTTCAGGAATAAGCGTGTAGCCATATCGCCAGTCGGAAAACGACGTTATACGATCTTGGATAACTCAGGAGCGTCGACCTGATATATACAGGATGCACGAGCGTAGCGTTTCACGCGGCGCCGGCAAAACAAGCGTTGCATGAATGATGCCGTATTACGAACGAAAGTAAATCCGATCGAGATTCACTTTCCTTCGACGAGATGATCTCCTCAACGAATTAAATCGAGAACTACTACTACTACAGTGAAATCTAAGAGTCTCTCGATCGGCCTGTCGATGTATACGTATATTTGTTCGAGTATAATGTCATTAGTATTAATAGTAGCTTGTTTGAATTAACGCTAATTAATGCTCGAGGTTTTAATTGCCTTGGTTACGCGGTGCTGCAGTCGTTAGTTGCAAAGCTGTACGGCACATTCGTAAAAATGAAGATAACCGCGAGTGACGTGTAATTGCATCACACAATGTTTTTTTCTGCGACACTTTTACTCGGATACGTTATGTATACACGTATGGAAGATATATTCTCGTTATAACCATTAGCGACATGTATTTCCAAATGATTTCTATCCCGTGTTTATCAATTATACTTTCAAATAACGCATTTTCTGCGTCTATGGGTTGAACGCTCTGGTCTACAACGCGATAAATTTCAGCAAATAAAAGTCAGAGAAAGTGAATATAGACGCGGCCATATGCGCGTGTGCTTTTTATCGATATCTTTCGCTTTTCACAGTTTTCTTGGAGAGAAATGAAAATCCGTCTGTTCATCAATTTTCCGCCCATACTCGAGCTTAAAATATAATCAATATTATCGATAAAAGACCAAAACGTCATTAAAGTACGCGTGTAACACTATATATTTACACACATATGTATATACCGTCATAAAAATTAAGCGTAATAACACAGGCGAGAGTCCCTTGCCCGGATACGTTTTAATTTTCTCCGTGTCTGACAAAGGAAAAGCCTCGAAATTTTTGCAACGCGCGCTTTAATAAGACGGACGGTTAAAGTGCAATCAGCATTAGTCGTTTCTCCGAGTGATGCGCAGGTGCACACGCGACACTGTATATAGTACCGTTTTTGCCCTTCAAAAGCGAAAATCTCTTCCAGGTGCGACAGGAGACTCGCCTCCGGAGAGATGTTAGACACGCCCTTCGCTATAGACATTGTCCGCTGCTTCCTAATCGTCTCTTGAAGCGACTGTAGGTAGGGAAAAAGTTAATGATTCGTATTTCTTCTGTCGATTTTTATTTATTATGGAAAGACGAGTTGATAGATCGATTGAGAAAAAAGAAGATAATTTTACTTGCTTTTGGATCAAGACAGCAATCACTGATGCTCTTGACACTTTTCTTACTGATAATAATGTTATCTTCAAAGCAATTTAAGTCGATGTAAATATAATGCGGAGACGGCTTCTTTATTGCTAGCAGTGACGTGTCTGTCGAATAATAACAAGGCAGTAGAACACTTACAAGATTATAATATAAAATTTCGTTTATTACAAAATATACAAAATATATATATAACCATAACAGTCGAAATTTACTCTAAATTCCTATATTACAACAATTGTTCACGCGGATATAATATTCGACTTCCTCGTGAGTTTATTCTGAATCTCCTGTAAACTCTTACCCTTAGTTTCCATCATAAACAGCAGCGTATATGGTATCAACATAACTGAGAGAATCGCGTAGACCAGAAACACATAAGCTTCACCCATAGCATCAACCATAGGCTGATAAGTCTTCGTCGCCAGAAAAGCCGTTGCAGCACCAGTCAAACTAGCAATAGCCGCTGCGATCCCCTTGATATTCGCGGGAAAAATTTCACTCAATATGGTAGAAGGCACAGGCATCAGACCGATGTAGTACGCGAACATGTAAAGGAATATAGAGGTCAGGGGTA
This sequence comes from Cecidostiba fungosa, assembly GCA_900474305.1. Taxonomy (NCBI): domain Eukaryota; kingdom Metazoa; phylum Arthropoda; class Insecta; order Hymenoptera; family Pteromalidae; genus Cecidostiba; species Cecidostiba fungosa. The sequence continues at coordinate 87,437 of UCOJ01000387.1, forward strand.
GCCACTGCAGATCCGTCACATCCACACCGGTGTCTATCAGAAGATAATGACTCATCAAACCGAGCATAGAGATGCTGGTACCAGCGCTCGCCAGTAGCAGCAAAAACTTTCGACCGCACCTGTCGATCAGGAATATAGAGACAATGGATGAGATGGTGCTCAGAATGGCCGCACAGATGACCGCGAGTGATGGTTTGAACAGAGTGAACTTTCCGTTGATCAATATTATCTCCATGTACATGACAATACTGTTGAGTCCACCGATCTGCATGAAGCTGAAAAGTGCGACAGTCTGGAAGGTCGCCTTTCTAATAGCCGGTGTCTTGAAGTCCTTGAGCTTGTCGATGAAACTCTGGGCTTCATCAGTGATGACGAACTTCTCGACTGCATCCATCTCAGCGTCTACTCCTCTACCGGACTTGTACCAGGTTACCGATTTCCTTGCGGCCTTGAGGTCGCCTACTTTAACCAGATGATGCGGTGACTCAGGCAACCACAGGAACATCACCATGATGCCTAGGCAGTGCAATAAGTAGACTGTGGCAGACATACTTATTGACAGGTAGGAGCCGATGGTACAACCTACCGACAAACCTAGGGGTGCACCTAGACTAGCCAGCGACAGAAGAGCTCCACGGATCTGATGATCCGAAACTTCGCCCAGGTATAGAGGAAAGGCACAGTAGGACATTCCTAATCCCACACCACTGATTAGTCGTGCTGCATAGAGATACTCCACACGATCGGCCAAAGCGATACCAAGCCATCCTACAGCTATTGGTATCAGGGTCATGAAAATTGAACGTTTGCTGCCGAGGTAGATGACTGAGATGCAGCCGAAGACAGCACCGAAGAACCGACCAAAACTTAGTAATGAGGCTACCCAAGACACTTCTTCAGGACTTATAAGAATCGGAGAGTTCGGGCCAAGGAGGATCGCAAGGGTTGGAGATGAACCGCCACCCATGATACCAATCTGGATAACTAGCATCATCACTGTAATGCAGAAGTTTGGGTTAGTTATATGGTTGGAAAATTAAATTTAGAGGCTACATGGAGAGAAATGGTTCTATGTTTTTATTTAGACTTTGTAAAAGATTGCTGTACTTATCATAAAAATGACTGAAAAATTTTTTTAGTCTGCCCTTGCGTTAGTACTATAGATAGTAGAGTATAATTATTATTTTAACCGTCTAGTATATCCTGGTAAAAATAAGCCTTTTTTGACATTTTTAATGAATCGCTTGATAAAATATTAACCGAACAATCGTTATAGTTTCTATCAGGGTTTGGTTAAAAAATGTTACCTCCAATACCGGCGCACCATTGCGGAAAAATGATGCTGGATCTTGCTTGAATTGTCATGATGGAGATGAGTAGCGAAAATTCAAACTGCTGGTAAAAAATCGAAGAAGACTTTTGTCAACTGGACCTTTGAATTTTATTTTCACTATTATCGAACGTAAGATAAGATAAGATTTTTATTCGGCTATTTACGATGTCTTAATTCTGACGAAATGTACATTTTTATTATTAATTGATAATGTGTTGTTAAACGCGATGAGAATTAGAGTAGAGTGAATCTTTAAAATTTAGTATTGTCAAAAAAATAATATCTACGCATATTAATCTCAAAATAACCAAGTTTTCAACGATGATATTCTTGTTATTTTTTAGATAAACAGAAAAAGTCGAAGAACCATTTCAAAGTGTACAAATATTAAATAAAATTTGTTTATTCATTTATTGAATCGATGTTAATCCTTTGATTGTCTTTACAATGTCAGTCAGAGAGGTCAAGTAATTTATATACGAAAGATTAATAAATACGTAATACATTGATTCATAGATATATATACATTCTTAAAAACTTGTCTGGATACAACACATGTATCAAAAATATTCTTTAAACAAATTTATTAAAAAATATTTACGAATGAAGCAGAAGACAATCTTGTTAATTATATAAGAAATTACCTTAAAACAATTACATCAATATGAATAATAAACGAGAACATAGCTTTTTTTGTAATTAAATTATATGTAAATTTATTAATCAATTCTTTAATAAAGAAATTTAACTTTAATTTATGCATTTATATTTGGGGTTTGCTTTTTAATACTCCTATGTAATCTCAAGTGACTCTGGCAGCTGACTGAATTCATCAGTATAACAATACATTTCTCTAAATGTATTTAGCATTGCCACCAACCCTTTTTTCATCACTTTTATTCAAATGCAAGTTCATATAACTGATTTTCACTATCCAAATTCAAGCAGTGTTACGTAGTATCCACAGCTTTTTCAATTCAAGCCTAATTTAAGTTCTATTTGTATACTAAGCTCCTTGTAAAGTATACAGAGTACACAATGTCATGTGTACTATACTTTTTGGCTCAATTCAATTGTGAAAGCTCCCGAACATCGTCAAAGCTGTGCTTTCTTGTTTCTATCAATTTTGAGTGAAGCACGAGATCTTTCTTTGTAACAATCAAGAAGTTTCCATTTGATTTCTGAAATCCTGATTCGATTCGATTGTGATGTTTACTTCTTCATGAGCTTATCCTGTATCTCCTGCAAGCTTTTACCCTTAGTTTCCATCATGAACAGCAGCGTGTAGGGTATCACAAGAACTGATAGAATCGCGTAGATAAGAAACACGTAAGCTTCACCCATAACATCAACCATAGGCTGATAAGTCTTCGTTGCCAAAAATGACATTGCAGCACCAGTCAGACTAGCTATACAAGCAGCGACACCTTTGATGTTTGCTGGAAATGTCTCGCTCAGAATAGTACTGGGAACAGGCATCAGTCCCACGTAAAACGAGATCATGTAAAGGAATATCGAGACGAGAGGTAGCCATTGTAGGTCTCTTACCTCCATACCGGCGTTCATTAGAAGATAATAACTCATCAGACCAAGCATTGAGATAGTGGTACCAGTACTTGCGAGCAGGAGTAGAAACTTTCGTCCACATCTGTCGATCAGGAAGATTGAGACGATGGACGAGACAGCACTGAAACAGGTCGCGATGATGACCGCCAGGGACGGTTTGAACAAAGTGAACTTTCCGCTCGTCAAGATTATCTCCATGTACATGACAATGCTGTTCAGTCCACAGATCTGCATGAAGGTGAAAAGGGCAATCGTCTGGAAGGTCGCTTTTCTGATAGGTGGTGTCTTGAACTCCTTGAGCTTGTCAATAAATTTCTTGGCTCCATCCGAGGTAACAAACTTCTCGACGGCCTCCATCTCAGCATCCACTCCCTTGTTGGCTCTGTACCAGACTATCGACTTTCTCGCGGCCTTAAAGTCACCTATTTTGACAAGGTGATGCGGTGAATCGGGTAACCACAGAAACAGGATCATCAGAAGTAGACAGTGCACGAGGTACATGGTGGCTGACAGACTCATAGACAAATAGGCACTGATGATACTGGCGATCAGCTGACCAAAAGGTGCACCAAATGTGGCCAGTGAGAGAAGGGCACCTCGTATTTGGGGTATCGACACTTCGCCCAGATAGAGCGGGAAGGAACAATAAGCCATACCTGTACCTATTCCACCAAGTAGTCGTGCTGTGTAGAGAAACTCTACGCGATAGGCCAGAACTATACCAAGCCATCCTAGAGCTATCGGTATTAAGGTTGTGAAAATTGAACGTTTGCTACCAAGGTAGATAACCGAGGCACAGCCAATTATGGCACCGAAGAAGCGTCCAAAGTTTGCTAGAGAAGCCACCCAAGAAACTTCTTCAGGATTCAGGGGAAGTGGTGACTCCGGACCCATGAGAATTGCGAGTGTTGGTGATGACCAACCAGCTATGATGCCAAGCTGCAACATCAGCATCGTTACTGGGCACATGAATATTACATTAAATAAAATGCACAGAGTTAATTACCAATAAATTGAATTAAATTACCTCCAATACCAGCGTACCATTGCGGAAAGATAATGTTAGATGTGTCTTGCAATGTCATATTCGAGCAATGAGGATGTTTAAGAATGTAATAATAGAATGTGAAGATTTTAACATTTGAGCTCTCGGGTTTGATTTTTATGATCATTTGGGAGATAAGATAAGATTTTAATAGGATGAATTACGACGGATCGTTGTATGGAAAATCTAAAAAATGTGACAAAATGCAAACTTTTTGATTGATTTATAGGAGCGAAATAATCAAAGTAATCTGGTGTGTGCTAAACAACCAACTGGTAGAATATTGAGTTATACCAAAATCAAATTTGTGATGTAAACTAATCATCAAATTTGTTGCTAGGATCAAACTGAGATTTTCTAAAAACTATTCGCTACATATATTCCAGAGAAAATGATGACTCATCGTCCCAGTGATGCGTATAAAGTTAAAATGTCCATAAAATACAAAAGTGTTTATACTGTTTACTTCACCTATCGTTTTTGCAACACATCGTAAATAGTATATTTGCATAGCTTTTTTCAAAACCCAATATAATTTACATTTTCAAACACGTAGCTAGCTCGAAGAGAAAGTTTTTTTCTTACAAGAAAATAGTTTATCATTAAGATAAATTCTATAAAAATGTAAATCGTATCAGCTGAATTTAAAAATAACACGCCTTGATCTAATAAAATCCATCGTAGCGTATAAAACACGCTCAATAACATCATCGCAGTTCGCTATTATTATATATAAAACCTTTTTTTTCCATCGATATCTCACACATAGATGCACACACGTATGCATTGCAAAAATTTTATAATTACAGCTCGCAGTCCTCTATCAGATTTAACGCAGTGCAACGTCGCGACGTTTCATAATTTCGTCTTTGAAATGTAACGCACTACAAGTCGCTTGCGAAGTTTGACGCGCATTCGCGGATATAATAATGAGCCAACGCCGCTATGGGTAATATAACTCTCGTGCTTACGGCAACCACGCATATAGTGTCCGTGTGCTATCCGCGAAAAATGATTCGCGCGAGTTCTCGCATGCGCAGCGTAAAAGTCGACTGCGCAATTATATACGCGAGGTTTTTGCCGCCGGGGATATGTATTGAAATTTTATGCATTTTCACGCATTGCGCTTGGTCACGGAATCAATACACTGCTAGGAGTTGTGTATATGTGTACGGTGAACTTGGTCTATGGAGCTATATTGGTATGGGTTTTTAGATATAGCCGAGTAATTCTTCGGGCCAATGCGAAGGAAAGCGGGTGTGCAATGTTTATGTGTATATTATGGGAGTAGCTTAATTAAAATCTCGATTTGTTGTTGAGACTGTAACTTTCTGTTGGTTGCTGTGAACTGAAGAAGAAAGTATCAAAGCTTCTAATTAACCAAGAGCGATGGGTCGATGGTATCATTGAACTAAATTTTTGCACACAGAAGAAAACAATGAGTAAAGTTTACTTATTATTAGTTGATAAGTAAATATATTACATAGTTTTTTTTAGTGACAAGATCTTGGATAAAAACGATAATTCTGTGATTTGTTATTCTCATATACGTTTTTCTAAAAAGCTTCTGCACTTTTTGCTGAATAAAAGGTGAATGGAAGATGAGCTATTATACAAATTTTCTAATTTGAGCGTTTTCTGCCTAAAACTTGGGTTTAAGGACCATCAATGGAACTTTTCTGCAAAGCTTCAGTTATATTATGCTTTTCATGCTTCTCATTTCACCGCACTAATTAAATTTTACTTAGCTTTCAATTGACTTCCAATTAACTTTTAAGTAAATTTTACTTACTAACTATATTATTGAATAAATTGTTTAATTCGATTTTAAGTAAATATTACTTAATTTTAAAATAAAATTTACTTAACGTTATCACTAAATTTTACTACTTCCATCATAAGTATAATAAACTTCGAAGAAAATCAAGCGTTAAAAACCAAAATTCGATCCATCAGCATCGGAGATGAGCGCGCAATGATCCTCAGCAATGAAAATCACTATATACACTGGGCTAACAGATAGCTCAATCGAGCCGCCGACACGCGAACGGGGAACTTTATCCAACTCAGCGTATACAGCCGTAAATATGGAAAAGCCAGCGGGACACATCGCGCGTAAAAAAAAGTCACGCATGAGAATATCTCGGGGATTGCGCGCTTCGAGGCTTATATACGCCAGGATGAATCGATGAAAAAGTCGCAGTATACACCAGTGCCTGCGCCGAGAGAGATCTATCTAAAAAAGGCGGCTATACTGCCATATCGAAACGGTTCTCCAGCATGCGACATTAGCACGCGCGCAGTTAGTGTGTATATATATATATGTATGTATATAGTCAACCCCTTTTATGCAGATGTGTGTTGTTCCGCGGCGAGCATGCAAAGTCGTCTCGCCCTTTCTTGGGCTTATAATAACTGTAACCTTCTGCGTCATCTTTCAACTCGATCGTAAGGCTGACTCAGATTGACGCTTATTAAGCGGATTTCATTTTTTATTTTATTTTAGCCGAGATTACGGTGCCACGCGATAAATCATGTTTGAATTAAAGATAGCGTATATTATGTGCTTTATCGGTAATTGGGTAATGATCTGAGAAAATTATATAAAGAGAAGTATTAGTCGAATTCGATGAAATTAACAAACTGATAAATCCTTTTTATAATATTATCCTTGGCAGGAAGGTCAATTATAATTAAAAACATTTTATGTTATATTATAGTATACAAAAATTCAATATTTTTGCACAACGACAGTTCGAATAGTTATGAAAATACGATATAAATTTTCTACGCATCAGAGTTGATATATTTTTACTATTTTTATCGAAACAAAGTCAAACCAACTTTATAAAATGCTATACACTACGATCGCTACGCTTTTACCTATATCTACAAGTCGAGCCTCCAGTTCACTCCTTCTTACCTACATAACACAACACAGTACACAGTCTAATCACTCGACGAGCGCCAAGTGTAGCCCGTAAAGTGGATGTCCGTACGTTCGCTGCTGTGCGATAAATTCTCGCGATAAACAGCGGAGTCGCGGTGCAGCAGTTGATCGCCTAATTCTAGATGTTTATAATACGCGGCGTGATTGAGTATCGCTCGTTTTCGTACTTATGTATGTCGGCTGGTTATTGAATATGTAAACGAGGCTTGACTATAATGACTTGAAATTCGACGGTCGTGTTGTAGGACAAAAAGCGTGAGAGAATATTATAAATGTCGAAGGAGATTTAGTTAGATGTTACGCAATTAATTATTTTAACTTTTTTTCCGAAATTTCGGTCGGAATTCATTAAATTTAACGAATGAAAATCGAAAGCGCAGGCTTTATGATAAAAAAACCAGTTGCACATTTGGTTTGAGGTGATACCAGTTTCGGGCGTCGCCTTCGACCTCTTTTTTTACGATTGCATATATATATGCGTTGCAGAAAGTTATTTGATAACGATTTTGGAAACCTTTGCATTCTTTTGTAAGAAAGTGAATTTCGGTGTGTAATTTAAGTGGATCGGTTATATATAGGATTGAACTCTAATTAGTAATTTTTTTGACGCGCAGTAGTATAGTGTCTAATAAGCAGAGGAAGGCCTGATATTACATTGCGTTTCCTCACTCGCGTTCAAATAACCATTCATTTATAAAGCATTAAAATTGTATAATGCCTGCAAGGGAAGTAATTATAGGCGAAATAAAACTAAGAATAACCATAAGCGCAATAAAAGGTCGTTTCTACTGCGTTATTTACTTAAGCGATTGCATACATTTATAGTCTGTGACGATTTTTGATTGTATAAAGTCGGTGTAAGATTTTTTTTTGGAATGAGGGTACCTTAATATTTTGAAGTGTGTACCATACCGTAAGACGTATTTTTTGCCATTTTCCAATAAAAATACATAATTTAGGTATAGGATAAATTTTATAGAGTTTGATCGTTAAAAAGTTTGGTTCCCGATGAAATTACATAGATGAGAATTTGGGTGATGGAATTACTCCATAATATGTAGAAAGACGGCTGAAGAAGCTTGTAACAACGTGGGTAAATAATTAAAAAATTCAAATTATTTTTGGTTAACGAATCTTATTGAAATTATCTGTAACAACAGTTTTGATCTAAAGAATGAAAAATTAACCAATGATCAGCCAAAAAATCGTCAACCTTTCTACCAAGGCTGCACAATATATATATTCAAGATACCTCCCCAATACAAATTACAACCCACGCATTTCATAACACCAAAACCCATATAATAATATACACGCTCGCGTTTCTAAATTACACGTAGCTCATGCTTGCTTGAGGCCATAATACAATCCACAACGATATATATATTTCCTGGCTATATGCTCTCCTTTTTCCTGGTTCGCGGTCCGTTTCACCAAGCATCAGCGACGCACGGCCGGTTGGTTTCTCGCGACTGAAGCCAGCCGCGGATTCCCTTTTCCACTTATATTTCGCGGCCGTCGCCTCTCTCTCTCTCTCTCTTTTATCCGTTCGTTCCTGCACGGAAGGCAGCTCACCAATACCAAGCTCTCGCGATCGTATATACCACACTTTTACTTTCGCTCAGAGGTGAACACCTTTCGTTGTTACTTTTATAAACGGATAATTACGGTTTTCCGGATTTTTGCCTTTTTGGATTCTTTTTCTTCTTATTCTTCTTCTTCTTATGCCTCGCCGGAGTGCTGTGAAGGATATCCTTTTATAAACGAGCCGAATCGGGTTCGCAGAAGTGTAACCGATTTTTTTCGATTTTATTTTTGCGTTTCGTAAAGCTGCAGGGCGAAAGGAAACAAAGGGAAGTCGCAGTTTTTGAGTAAAAAAATTTGAATGTATATTTCGTAACGAGAGATTGCCAAGAAATGATTTTAATAATGCAGTGCCATTATAGTACACAGATTACCGATCTAACCAATCGTGACTGACTGCAAACTTAGCATCGAGCTATAATAATAGAACATAAAGTGTATATAGTATCGTGGGTATAAAAACTACACGAGTATATATAATACGTCACGATTTATTAAGAATTTTAATTGTGCACGAACTCAATTTTCATCGAGTATAATCTGTCATAAATAATATCCAAGCCTCTACATATACATTCCTATACATCACAGCAAGTGTATACACATCATCGCATAATCAAACAAAACGATCGATTCAGCCGTCTAACCATTGCAAAACACACCTGACGCCGTTTGACACGAGTCTCTCACAGTATATAAAGGGCAACACATTACCCAACGACCATAATACATTTGTAATAATCGAAACATAAGGGTTACACCTGCATTATTCAACCGCACGAGTTTTGAAACTCGTTTGCAAAAAGCTTCGGTTGCCCTAATTTCGCATCGAAAATTTTGTTTGCATAACTTTTATCGTAGCCGCCACTGCTGTGGACATAAGCCGCGCGCACTTACATAAATGTACAATAACGACGCGTGTATCCACATATTTCGCGTGCAAGACACACACCGTCGAAAATTATAGTTATATACCCCCCTTTCGTAGAGAACTCGTTTGAAAAATTATCTAAATTCACCTGCTCTCTCGCTTATAGATAAAACGCTCAAGCTAATCGAGCTTTTTGCACAGTAGCGATCGAGTAGCGCTCGCGCGATGAACTATAATATACAATTGATTTATTATACATTTATATAGAGCCTCCTTTGTCTTCCGCTGCATGAGTTTGTAACTCACGTCAATTATATATTCCTCGGCGTACATATACGTAAAAAACCGGTATACACACTATGCTCAATGAACAAAGCTTTAAATTTAAAATCGCCGCGCGCGAAAGGTGTTCACCTTCGTCCTCGAATTTCGCGGTTGCAATAAAAGACAGCTTCTCTTTTTTTACTCCTGACGTATGACGTGTGAAGCCTATAATACGGAACGAATATTCTCCGAGATGCATCTCAGAAGTCTAATTAAATTTCCAATCGAAAAGTATGCTATAACCGCTAGCAAAAAAGAAACAGCAAACTACGTAGTGGAGATATAATATGTACACCAAGGGGAAGAGTGTATAACGAGTGCAGGAGGCTCGTCGCTCCGAGAAGCGAGCGGTAGCCAAAATGTTACGCAAGCATACAAGCCTCTTACAAAACGCGACACAATGTGTCTCCCTCTCGCTCTCTCGTGCTGCAATAATCCCGGCGTCTTTCTATCCTCGTGTATACGATCTCCTCATTGACGCTTTTGTGTACATACATACATACTCCAATAGCTATTATCAGGATGTCTATACAAGTATACAATCTTATTCTTACAATACAGGAAGGGCTGCGTTAAAGGTCGCGTCGATGCATCAGAAAAAAAGAGCAAATCAGCCCTCCAAAGTCACCGCTCTCTTTCCTTTTTATATTCACCTTCATATCGTGCGGGCTCGGATCTTGAGCTCTCGTGTGGGGGATTTGCGCTCGCGCGGGAGAGGAGAGCGCGATATACCAAGTGAGGGAAAGTGTTGGCTTATTATGTGGCGTCTCTCGAGGTATATAAGGCTCAGCTCCGGAAAACTCGGCAGTCAAGTGGTTTCTCAGCCACGTACAAGCGCGCGCGAACCTTACGATGAAGTTTAAGGTAAGTGTGTACTACTGCGGAGCTGGTGTTTTATTTCGATTCTTTTGTGAGACCCGAGCGCGCGCCGTGTTTGTAGATTTTATGCGTATTATTATTATCGAGCGTGTTTTCGAAGCGGCTTTCCATTGGGATTGTGTGAGAAAGTGAAGAAAAACATGGGATTTTCAAGTCTCGTGAAACTCTCGGAGTTAATAGTAATACCGAGTCGGATGCGTATATTATGGGAGGAAACGTCGATTTCACATTGACGCGACACGCGTGAGATTGAAATCTCGCGTTTTGGTGAAATTCATTTGAATTATAGATCTGTCGTAACGGTCGCCGGAGCATTTTCATTCTAAAAACCGAATTCGTTGTTGAAATCGATCGAACGTACATAACGAAAAATTTGAATTTCAGATCTGCATAGTCCTCGCGCTAGTAGCGCTGGCGCGCTGCGAAGAGGCAGCGGAGAAGAAGACCGAGAAGCGTGGAATCGCTTACGGCGACTACGCCACCGCTCATGAACACCACGAGCACATCAAGACCGTCGAGGTGGTGAAGAAGGTGCCAGTGCCAGTCGAGCACGTCAAGCACGTGCCCTACGAAGTCGTCAAGCACGTACCTTACGAAGTCAAGGTCCCAGTGCCCCAACCCTACACCGTTGAGAAGCACGTGCCCTACCCCGTCAAGGTTTTCGTCAAGGTGCCAGTACATGTACCCCAACCCTACACCGTTGAGAAGAAGATCCCCTACGAGGTTAAGGTCCCCGTAGACAAGCCCTACGAAGTCAAGGTCCACGTACCCCAACCCTACGAAGTCGTCAAGCACGTCCCTGTTGAAGTGAAAGTGCCCGTACCCCAACCCTACACCGTCGAGAAGCACGTACCTTACCCCGTTAAAGTCAAGGTCCCAGTACCCCAACCCTACGAGGTAAGTTTACTCTTTGTTCTCGCGCTACTTCCGTTGGACGCTTGACGCCAACTAATTCTCGTCTTTATCCTTCTCAGGTCATCAAGCACGTCCCATATGAAGTCAAGGTCCCCGTAGACAAGCCATACCCCGTCCCAGTGCCCAAGCCCTACCCCGTCACCGTTGAGAAGCCCTACCCAGTGACCGTCGAGAAGCACGTTCCTTACGAAGTCAAGGTAAGTTTCTTCACTGAAATCCTCAATCCTCTCCTATCTCAAATTATTAACCTCTCGTCTTTGTCTATGTCCACAGGTCCCAGTCGACAGACCGTACCCCGTCCCAGTTGAGAAGCCGTACCCCGTGCACGTGAAGGTGCCCGTACCTAAGCCTTACGAGGTCATCAAGCACTACCCCGTCGAGGTCCAGAAGCCAGTGCCCGTGCCGGTAAAGGTGCCCGTTGACAGGCCCTACTACGTCGAGAAGGAGGTACCGTACCCCGTTGAGAAGGAAGTGCCGTACCCCGTGAAGGTGCCCTACCCAGTGCCCGTTCACGTCAAGGAACAGCACCACCACTACGAGGGTGGCTTCGAGCCCAGCGGTCACTACGGTCACCACTAAACCGTCCAACTCGAAATCCGGGGTATAACGCGAGGACGCCGACCCACCCCAGAGACAGGGGTACGCGCGTCCCGCCTATATCCGCTATCTCACACTATCTCTCCACTGTCTCTATATGTCTTTTCCGTTAAATTCTCATCTTAGTCCTATAGCTAATTGCGAGAGTGCTTGGGGATTCGATATAACCTCGACGACGACGACGCTTTTTGGTTCGCGCGCGCTTATTCACCTCTTTCGCGAACACAACTCATAGCCTTTTCTTTCATGCCGACCTCCCGGAAAATTGTGAAACCACGTGGGACACGTTGCGCGAAATGGAGTACAGGCGAGCGCACAAAATGGCTCCTCTGACATTGTGGGAACAGTCTTTATTGTCGCGCTCGCGATTGTTGCGTCATGGGGACGCAACGGCGTCCTCTCTCTTTACGGGACTTGTTATATCGCCATTGTTCCAACAGCGAGGCGTTCCGTCGCAATAGTGCTGACACTATTGCCGCGTGGAAACGTCGATCGGGCGAAACTGATAATCAAAAGCACAGAGAAAGTTTTCTGCGGCAGCAAAAATTTGAGAAAAAAAGTACTCTTTTTTTTCGCCGGCTCCTTCCGACAACTGACTTTAATTTATATATATAGCACGAGTCAACGCTGTAAATATAAAAAGCAAGCTCGTCCGCGACAATAACCGCGTCGTCCTCGAGATATAGTTCGCGGCTCTTCTGCTTTTGACATTTAAGTTTAACTATTTTATAGAGAGAATCTAAGAAAGTATAAGAAGCTAAATTATAAGGGAACACAACTTCCAGGACGACGCTGCGATCTGTGTATGTTGATATATAAGTGTATATGCTTTTGCGCGATCAAGGCCGAATGCGATCAGCGAATAAAAAGAAAAATCAAACTCTTTTTTTTTACCTCGTCGCTACGTACTTCCGCCTTTTTTCTACTTTTTTTTTTGTTTTTTAATACATATATATCTTATTTTTCTACGAATATACCTGTACAAACACTCGAACTCGTTCTCTCTATGTATGTATCTCTATTAATATGTAGACGAAGAAAAAAAAATAAGAAGAAGCGACTTCGTCGCGCGTTCGCGCGGCGATAAAACATACTCAAACTGAATTTTAATTTTAAAAATACGAACATGAAATGATGATGTAAAAATGCTGCGCGCTGAAGGGATAAGAGTATATAATATCGCGGCGCAGCTTTTGTATAAAAACTCGCGATAAGTGTGCGTTGACGCGAAGAAAAACAATTTTTTTGTACTGCAAATAAATAAAACACATAAAACAAGAAAAAAAAAAACTTGTCTCTATATATATCTGCCCATGTCGATTTCTCCCTATATCTCCTTTTCGATTTGCAAGTGAAAACCGGCGCGTGCACGCGCGGCGCACTCTGATATAGGTATATATATATAATCGAGTAAAAGTCGAACGATAAGATCGATCGGTAGTGCATATTATGCGTCGATAGTCTCATTAGAGTATATACATAATTAAGGCAAAAAATTTGCGTTCACGGATCATAAACAGTTCAACAACCGCGAGCGTTTTCTCGAAAAATCGGCAAAAAATCGGTATACGTTAAAATCGACGATGCAAAGTCACGGTTTCGTCCTTGGAGTATATATTATATATTGTATAAACCGATATTTCTGCGGCGTCACGCAGGAAGAGCATCAGAACGGAAGGAAATATAGACGCAGTCGATCGAGGGTGTTATATTATACGACGAGAAACGAAAGATACCGATCTTTTGAATTTCCGCCCGGTGTTATATCCAGAGCGATGCTATACACTTTACTTTCGCGCAGCGAATCTTAATCGTTACGAGAGCGCAATTAAGAGCTTCTCGCTGATACACACTTATAACACACATATATAGCAGAGCGGCATGCCAGCGACTCCCAAGAAAGTATTACTTTCTCTGAGCGAACGGAGTTTCTAGAGTCGTACTGCTGCTGCTGCTGCACTTCCACGTTTTATTTCCACGCGTGTATACGCGCGAGAACTATCTCGAAAGTATTATATCGACGCGTTTCTTATTTCAATTGAATGTTGCTAATTTTGAGGTTAGGATATTCGAAACTTTTTACCGATTTCAAATAATTGCCGATTTCGCGCCTTTTTTTGCGCGTAATCGCGTAACACACGTAATGGATCGACTGTACACACGGTTTTCTGCGTATAAATTCTCCGCGTACACGGAGTCTCGAGTGTACTCCGGGATAAAGAAACGGCATAGCCGTGTAATTGAATTGACGCAGTTAGACTTTTGAAATGTAGTATATTTTTATTTAATCCGTTACGTTAATCTTACATAAATTAATTTCGAGCTTACGCAATTCCGGCCTGCACTTACTCTGCAAACTTCGAAACGGGACTTGTAATAGGAAAAAAAATACGCGATTTTGTTTCACATCAACTACCTGAGAGTCGTGTAACTCCGATATAAATGGTTTTTATCGACGACTACAATCAAAATAACCCCCCTTAATTGCACAATATATAAATACGATCTAAAATTTCGAAATCAAAACAAAGCTTATCCGCAAATAACAGCCTGACAAACGCGCATATATACTTCTGTAGGTACACATTAATTAAGAAACACTGTGTATATACCGAGAGCTGGAGCACGTCGAGCGTAACGCAATCGCGTAAGTCAAAGAAGGCGGTATACGCGAGACCGGTCGGTCATCTCGGACTCAGTGTATACGCGTGTGCAGGTCTTTTGTGAAAGTGAAAAAATCGCGACGAATCCGCCATGCGTGAATTACGGTAGTAGTATAACGCGCGCTGTGTAAGTATATGAACTTCCTTCGAGGATCTCCGCTGTACACTTCCGCTTTAATACACATTCTTCGCGCTCGAGAAAATTACAAATATTTTTGCGTTTTTACATAGTAGTATAGGATTTGAGATTTTTAGACGCAAGTGTGTGTGTGTGTGTGTGCTAGATATCCCGCAATGGTACTTTGAGAAACGGTGAATTTTGTGTGATGCAATAATTAATAAAATCCGGCTCCGCATAGTTGATTTGAATTTTCACAGATTACTTTTACAAGCGCAAACTCGTTTCTCTGTGTGCTTATCTAAATAAAACTTAATACTGCAGCGTGTATAAGATATCTTTTTTTCATTCAGCGGAAATTCAAATACAATAATTATCCATTTCACGCACCTAAAAGAGTCCAATTTAAATACAAAAGGCTCCATCGTCGAGATTTTCCGTTTCAGGAACTAAACGCCGGAATAATCGAGCCTTTACAGTATACAGAAGACTCGGCGTAATAAGGAAAAGCGCGTACACACATACACATAGCTCAGGAGATATTCGCGCGCGGTTTCGTCATCATAATCATAATGATAATAATCACCGTCGTCATTATCATCACCATCGGCTAACGCTATAACATATATATATATATATACATATAGCCATATAGATATATATACATCCTGTAGAGGTATATATATCCACGACGGCTGCTTCCGCACTGCACCGCACATATAGGCGAGAGCTGCTGTATATGACAGACAAACGATCCGCTCGCGTTTTTTTTATACCTGGCTCACTGCACTACGCTGTATATACATAGGTATAGTACATAAACGCGCTCCCGTTGCGCAACTCTCTCGAGCGCGGGACTTTCGAACGAAATTACGAATGATTGAGTGCCCGCGTCGAGGAATTTTCTCGTCGAATAGATCGAGTAGTATATATGTATATATGCGGCTGCTGCATGTTGAGAGCTCGATTTTGCGCGTATAATGCGTATAGTCCGCTTTACTATGGCTGAGTTGCGGCATCGGCGGACGGCGATGGGAATATAATGTTGGGAAATTAATTTTCTCCCTTTAACGCGGCTAATGCTCCGATTATGGTGTGACGCTCGCTCGCACGCACCCATTTGTTTACGATCTTTTCTTCTATATATAATACAAATAAATTAAGACTGGCATGACCCAGTTCGCTCGACGGCGTTTCGCAAGCCCTACACACATTTTCGCAACTTTGGATTTCCTTTTCGAATGTAGTATTGCCGAGCGAGATTTTCTTGGATTTTCTCGGATTGATTTCGTATAGTATGAACTTTGTGTGAGATTAAAATAAACTGTGAATATTTTCGATCGTGAAATTTCGTCCTAACATCGCCGCAAATTTTAAGACAATTTTTCCTCGCCAGTTTTCTCAATGTAGTAATTATTTCTCAAAAAATTCTTGGGAAAGCCATAGTTTGTGAAATTATCTATAATGATCGTAAAATATTACCAAAAACTACTAATGTAACATTACAAAATTGTTGCCACATTTTCTATAAATTTTGTAATCACTATACAACATTTCAGAGTCAACTATATATATACGCTGTCCAGTAATTTTTCTCAGTTCGATCACTCATAAAAATCCAGAAAATTTTCCAACCACCATGATCACCGGCCATAAAACCGTCAGCTGCTCAAAGTGAACTTTCATAAGTTCATAACTTTAATTTCATTTTCACGACTTGGATGTAAAAGCCAAGGTCTACTATATACGATGCAATCAATCATATTTTTCCTCTTTACATTAACTCCCACAGTCGTCTCACCGACAGAAAGGAAAGTATATATATATTATTATTATATACAGCATTACATAAACCAATGCGCAAACTCTTCGACAAAGCGCAAAGAAAATAAAGGGATATATAGTATATATACAAAGAGACACCGAGGGGTTGGTTGCTGCTGCAAAGTCGTTCGAGAGAGCTATCGCTCGTCTGGGTATTAGCGCGACTGCAGCAAAGCGAAGGCAATTATCGTGGAAGCGAAACTTGAACGTGGCTGTGGCGCCTCGCAGCAGCGAGTGTCGGCTGTCTGATACGAGAGACGGGTCAGGTCCCTTGGGATTTTCTCTCCAGGACTCAAACGGGACTCTATATATAGGTATATATCTATCCTTAGCTCTCATCGCACAGTTAATTACAGAGTCCTTCTCCGCGCTGGCTTCCTTCCTTTTCCTGATACCGGTGGCGCATTCACGCTTCTCGCCTTTTCCTTCTGGGCTCTTGACTTTTATTGTTTCCTTCAAACTTCTTATCTGGATAACACTCGTCGCTGCATTTAAATTAATGACATTTTATTAAATCGTATTTCGTTACACAAATACATATACACGTACGTATTATGTCGAAGGTTGGGTATCTTGGTAAAGTGGTACAGACGAGTAGGTTAACGTTCAATATCACGTATGTATAATACAAAAAGAAAGCATCTTAGGTGCGTTACATCAAAACCGGCAACCAAGCCCCTCTTTTGGCTTACATAAAATTTCGAGTTTTTTTGCGTCTTATCAGAAAAGAAACTGGAAGACAACAACGGGTTATTATTCAACGGAGGGCTTGTATAGTACATTTGGTATAAATTATGTAAGCGAAATTGTGCATTGAAGCAAGGGAAGCGTATCACCTTGCGTAATTCAGAAAAATTTATACTTTCACGCCCTATCGGGCTGACACATCTCAAGTTTTATTAAAAATCGAGATCAATTTAGCTATTAATAAAGCAGTATCGAGAAATTTTAGACGTGTATACGCACAAAGCTTTCACTGCGAATAAAAAAAAGGCATAATTTGACGCAATTACAGCACGAGCTCTCGTTGTTATTATTATTTTTTACTCCGAGAATCATTTGAACGCGAAGTATACATATAGTGTTGCGCTGCTCTAATTGAGTGTCTGTTTTACGTATAATTAGAAACTAGTTTGTTTTTGTAATCGCTCGTGCATCAGGTGCCCTGAGTTTACACGATGTTTGAAAATCGTCGAGAAATCAATAGAATCGATTTTATTCGTTGTACATAGTTAAATTTGTTTTTCTCGGAATGAACTAATTTGTAAAACTCGTTTGGACGAAACGTGTTTGTTTGATATATGAAATTCAAGGATTTAAAGTACATTATTTCGATAAAACTCCAGTAAACTACAAGGCTTGTTCGCAATATATCCTTGTGAACGTTTGGAAATCCCTGCCCTTGTTAAACTTTTCGAATTCCTCGCAGACTCGTTCCTTTTACTTTTTATCATGTGTCCTTACTAACATCATTTCTTGGATATAAGGGGTATCAATTTCTTCAGAAACTGTTTTACCAACAGTACTGAACTATTATTTTTAAAATTAATAATGCAAAGTCACTTTGCCTTTTGTAATACTTCTACATACATACATACATACATACTGTTGTACCATTTGGCAAAAAAAGTAAGTGTTTATATTAACAATCGTTTGTTGCTCGTTTCTCGATCGGTAAGATCCAGGCGCCGGGCAATTTTGAAATAGCCCCCTTTACAAATATAACTTTTTTCAAGCAAAACCATTCAGCAATATAACGTCTCTCTATTATAATAATCCCGTTCTTTCGACGTCGATCAACTTTTCAATTTAACATTTCAATCGGAAATTCACGAAAAATTCATAAATATCCCCACAGTAGGCTATATTAACCGATCAATCAACATTAAGATTTCACAAAAGGCACACTATTTACTACGCCACACGAAAAAGAAACAATCGCTCGCATTGCAGTCCATCGCTATATATACATACTCTCAACGTCGACCCAATCATCGAGTGTCAGAGCGAGAGAATGAGCCCACCCCCGACACAGAGCCTCCCGAGGGAATCCGAGCGAGCGAATCGTGCCGGGATTGAACGCTTGAAAATGGAATAATATCCAATAATCTCGTTGGCGGCGGTAAAAAGGAACGCTTTTATCGGCTCATCGCAGCGGGGGAGTGTCTCTCTCTCTCTGTATATATATGTGTCTGTGTGGAGGCGAGAAGCGACGAAATTAATTATTGATTTCGGATACGCGAGCTTTTAATCGAGGAGACGAGCCAAGCGCTACCTCCACCTACCGTTCGAAGTGTGTGTATAGATATAATATTGACGCTCACTGCTTCTTTTTGGATTCGCTGTGTGACGTATATATATGTATATGCTTGATTTATATTGCGCGGGCTTTTCCTTTATCGCGGACTTTGATTGAATTGAGCGGTTGAGTCGTGACTTTTATATATTTTATATCGATTTTACTTCCAGTTTAGAAAGGAGAAAATGCCGTTCGTATTTATCTACTTATTTATGTCGCACGTATTATACATATATATACATAGGACGTATAGCCGATTGAGAAATATAGACGTGGGCGGATTAAGTTTTAATATGTTTTTAGTTTACTTTTATGAATACTTTAGTCACGGCTGTCTACTTATTTAATTCGAGAAATTTTTACGTAAGATAATAAAACTAAATCGCAACGATTAATTCATATCGATGGTGGAGAATTGATCATTAATGCTTAGCTTCATTAACTTTCTAACGTTAAGTAATTTACAATTCTGAGGTTACAGATTAGCCATAACTGCGCACTATTAAATAGTTCTTCTTTGGTGTAATTTTGTAACTGCAGTGCTGAATAACATAAGAGGACGTGAAAGTAACAGCATCGATGTTGTAGCGTAAAAACGTTGAATACAGTAGTTTTGAGAAAGATTATCAAATCTATCTATTGATAATCTTTTTTCAAATGTTACAAGAACTATTCGTGTACTGTATTCTGTCTTAACTACAAAGGTAAACGTCTGAACAGGTGTTGTTAGTAGGATCAGACATTTAATGATCAAGATAAATGGTAGGTGATTGAGTCAATGACATCTGCGCAAAACTTAAAATGATAATGTTTGAAATAAATTCTTAGTTTTTAATTAAAAACAATGTTTGACACCTTATTTGTAGAATTTGTCTACGATAAAAGTAATGCTTTAAATTATAATATAATTAAAAATGAATGATAAGTCAGAAACAAATAAAGTATATGAAAGTAGGTGAATAATGAAAAACCTCGTGATTTGGAAGGTGCAAGAGGATTCGAGGAGTTCATCGGCTTGTGATGGATAATGATGTTCTGACGGATGGAGCTGAAGAATCTGATCTAGACCTTAAAGAATCATCTCTTGATTCAGGAAGAGTTGCAATCACCTGTGTTTAAGGATAATGAAATAAAGCGTTAATGAAATGCAGTAAAATAAAAAAAAATTATAATACACTACTTTAGATAACGGATAACTAAAAACAGGGACAAAAGGATTCATGTTTAAGAAAGCAAATAAAAAATCACAAGGATTTTATGAAAACTGAACTACAATGATTTGGTTTTTTTATATCATACTTTCTTTGAGAAAAACGTAATGTAAGAAAAGTTGCGTATATTAATGACACTTTTTGCCGAGTGCTGGCAAGTATAATTCATTTGCAGAAGTGGGCTGCATCCTAATCACGTTCACCTGTGAGTTGATTAGTCGCGCGAATGCGTGTAAATTGATTTTCGATACTTATGCGATATCCTTAATCACCTCTTGTAATTCTTCCTTTGAAAACATGTGGAATTTCGTTTCCGGTGTCATGGACATAACTTCAATGTTTGTATCATTAAGTTTCTCCTCCATAACTTGCTTTAAGATTTTCAATGCGGCTTTTGTGGCTTCTTTCAACGTCATTGACTGTAAAAACAATGTTAAATTACTATCTTAATTACAACATAGCACAATAATTCAATTTTTTCATTGCTCATTATTGCGAAAACTAGAATTCAAGTACGTTTGATGTATTTAGACAAGTGAATTTGATTATTATGAATAATTACCTTGTGATAAACTTCTTGCAGTGACTGCTGTGCACCTTCACTGCCCGAACCAATAGCTTTGGCATCGAACTGAACAAAAGTTCCAGAGGGATCCATGTGAAAGAGTTGAGGTCCTTTCTCGTCAATACCAGCGAACAAAAGCGCTACTCCAAATGGTCTAGACATAGCACTTCCATCATCGTCACTGTCACCAAACTGAATGGCAAGATTGGATACAGCTTGAGTCGCAGATTCAACAGACATTTTCTCGTTGTAGGTAAACCAGTGATTTTGACATTCTACTCTAGCTCTGTCGATCAAAGTCCTTGAGTCTGCCATGAGTCCGGACGACACGCAACCAATGTGCTTGTCAACTTCAACAATTTTTTCCACCATGGTTGGTTCCATAAGGAAAGAGGTCGTACGCTTTTCCACAGCTAAGATCACACCTTCAGATGTGCAGATGCCGATTGCAGTCCAGCCAAGTTTGATAGCCTCGATGGCATACTCAACTTGGAAAAGCCGTCCTTCAGGTGAAAAAGTGTTGACACCACGATCGTATTCAGAACGTGTGAGGAACATCTGAAAAATGACAGAGAAATTAGATTTCCAAAGAACAATGACAATAACCGTCTATCAATTTACTATTCTCCAATGTTTGTCTGTTTTGAGGTTAGTCTACGTACTACTTAAATTTGCGATATCTACGCCTACAACTCTTTTCAGATCACTAAACTAACTAAATAAAACGTTTATCAAGCAGTCCCTCTCTAATACTTTACAAACAAAAACATAAAAACAAACGAGTATTTTCTTCAAAATTACGAACAGTAACTTCGAAAACTAGTCGAGGTTAACCAACAATGACACTGCAAAACCACTGACAATTCGAATTGAATTCCCAATAAATTTTCAATTTCACACAGAGCAACAACCGGCCAACCTCCTAGACAAAGCGAACGTCTTACCTTGGCAAACTTTTCACTAAAAAACTTCGAACGGGGAAGAAAAAAATAAACCGCTAGGTACCGACCGAACCGACTCTCGTCTAGTCGTCTCACACAAACGCAGAGTCACGGAGAGAACAGGTCGACAACAGCGCCATGTGTGCGTGCTTGGCGAAATTTCTGCGAAAACATAATGCAGAGAGCAGCAGCAGTAGCGCAAAAGTTGTTCGACCGGCTGGCAAATGGCGTCTGCGCAAAGCGGAGATAGGGAAAAAACACACACCCTCTGGAGAACACCGGCGACTCGCAACAGTATCTTTATCGCTTAGCGATTAAACATTATTTCTCGCTCTCGTCAAGTTAAACAAAGCCGCACTTGTGGAGGCTGAAAGTTATTTGATAATATAGAAGCGAAGAATATGCGGCTGTTTGACGTTCTGGCATGCTGAAGTGATCCGTTTGAATTTTTTTTTATACGTGAGTATACTTGTATATCTTTTTTTTTTTCGATGACAAATGCATTGTGTCATTGTGTGAAGATTTTTCAATTGTGCTGCAGGTATATACTCTTAAAGCGAAGACAGAAAAGAGAGAGAGAGAATGGAGTCCAGCGAGAGACTGGCCTTGTGCGTTGAGAACAAGGATTGGGATACTCTGGTCAGCATTCTGAAACCTAAAGACTTTTGCAGTGATATACCGAGGTGAGGAAATGGTTCTTTTTATTTTTTTTGTAGTATAGAAAATATAATATAGAGTAATACTGTACCGTCTCTAATTTTAGAACGCTCTGTGATTTTAATAAGCTACTTAAAGTTGCTGAAATTTTGACCGACGAAGATCTCAATATCTCTGAGAAGATAAAAAGCATTCTGCTGAAGTGCTTAGCCAACTCCTGTGTCAATGGTTATCTCGAGAAAGCCTACGTGCCAAAAGATGGAGAAGATATTTCCGCCCATAAGAATGTTTATAAATTTTTATCTAAAGAGGTTTCCAAGTGGAGTGAAGAAGGCCCGTATCCGTTCCACATTAATTTTCCATACGATGGAGTCGTTAGATGGGCTATCAAAACCATCACAGATTATGCTTCCACTGAGAAGAGACTTTCTGAAGATCAGACTGAAGTTCTGAGACTGAGTCTCCAGTTTTTGTGCAATTTCTTCACGTTCGCATTTAATATCTCAACTTCCACAAATGCTGATATTATAATGGAATACATAAAGGATCAAAAATTCAAAAACACAATAATGTAAGTGTTGCTGCTTAATTTACTTTTTATAATGGTTTTCCCAATTATTTGCTACAACAAATTTATAATTTTCCAGAAAATTAGTTGGTCACGATCGTGCTCCAATAGCAAGAGCTGCATGCGCATACGTCCACAACATGGTGAAACAGCTATTCAAAGAATTTTATGCCACCATTGATAAAAAAGAATTGACTGCAGAACTTATAAAATCGACTATATCCGATATTCAAGCAGCATTGGACACAGTAATCCTGTTGTTAAAAGAGCCAAATTACTTAAAAGATATCTACGATGAAATAAGTATCGACGATAGATTGTATTTACTCGATATTATCCATCAGGAAGTGCGTTCGTTTGTTTACAACGAAGAGAACAAAAGTGCTTACTGGCTTCCAATAGAGTCCATTGAATTCTTATCAGACAAGTTCAAAAAGAAGAGCGATTTGATTTTGAAAACGGTAGATTCGCAATTGAATAACATAGAGCCTACGGAAGTTACAATTTTGATTGATATCTTGGGTGTATTAACTTCAAATCCCAAGCTGGATGAGTGCAAGAAACTTCAAGAGGACAAGAGTCTCCTCATAAACTGCATTTGTAAGTATACTGATTTCACACTACAACATGAATATTGAAGAATCTTTGATGATAAATTTGTACTTGCAGATCTTTTAAAAGCCATCCACATGGTCGGAAAAGAGTCAAACAACTGCTTCACTCCTCTACAAAAATTAAGCGATTTAGCATTGAATACGAAGAACGACTGTTGCAACGAAGCCGAAGATCCGAACAATCACGTGTGCAAGGGGAAGATTCAAAATCATCCTGCGTTCGGCTTCAAAGCTAGTTTAATAAGAGTAATCGGTAACCTGGTGCATAAGCATGAGAAAAATCAGAATCTTGTAAGCACTTTACGATCCGCTAACTATACCCCGAAAAAACAAATTCAGATTATAACGTATATAAAAAAATTTCAGGTTCGAGAAAACGACGGGATTCCACTTCTACTCGACTGCTGCAACATCGACGCTCGAAATCCACGTATCCTTTTTTTAAATACAAAAAAAAAAAATCTGTTCTTCATAATACAATCATGATTTCCTTAAATCGCAATTATCTTATCAGTAATAATCCAATGGACAACTCTGACGATTCGCAACCTGGTCGAGAAGAACCCGGAGAACCAGGAGGTCATCGGTAAGAGCGTAAAAATCGGAGTCGTCGACAGCGCAGTTGTTCGCGAAATGGGCCTGACCCTACACGACGAGGGCGAGGGTAACGCAATCGGCATAATGCCTCTACCAAAGAAGGATTGATGCGACTTGTTGCCCATATCTATAACCAACGTCATCTCGTCGTGTTAACTCTCATCCATTAATCAAAGTCTATATGTAAATTAAAACGAAGCAGATGAAAAAAAAAACAAAATACTCCGCCATTAACTGCCAAAAGTAAACACACATGATTATCATATAGACGCGCAATTTTTTTATTGTACAATAGAATTTTTGTATAACAATTTTTCGAATGATATATACCGCAGGCGATCGCGTCGTTCCCTGCTTTACCTTCCGTCTGAGAGAGTATAGGAATCTACTATTCTCCACTCTGTGAATCGTACTCTCGATAACAGATGTCCTTATCGTTGCCGCGAATGCAATATTCAAATGAATGTTTGTACATTTAAAAAAAAAAAGAAACGATGCCAGTCCAGATGTATTGTTACAGCTCTTTTGAATACCGTCTCTGTACTCGTAAGCGCATGTGTAAACGTATACGTATTATTATTATAATAATTATTATTATTAAAATAAAGCTCAAAGTGTGTACTAAAAAAAAAATGGAAAATAGCTTCTTTTGTCATCGATCAATCAAAGCTCGCGACGGCGTTTGTATCATCAAAATTGCGCGCGATATAACAAAAGCGGAATAAAGTAGCTTGTCTCGCATCTCGAACAGCCGCAATTTACTTGCAATCCGATACGCCATTAAGGCATCAACGATGAGATCGCGATGCAGTCGTTGTTGCAGGTATTTTTGCCGTCTCTCTCTCTCTCTCTCCTCCAAAAGGACGAGAGATATATATGTATATACACACCTATACTCGATCGCTCTCTCGTATATAGATCATCCGATCGAAGGCAATCGTGTTCTCGGGTTTCGATCGGCAAACGTGTTTTAAACGTTCGTGCGCCTCCTTTTTGCGCCAAATACAGAATTACGTGACACTCGCGCGTGCGAGAGAGAGAGAGAGAGAGAGAAAGAAAGAAAGACTGAGATCTCTCTGCGATCGACGATCGGCTTACGGCCATTTCTCTCTTCTTGTGTGTCTATATCTCCCACCCTCTATGTGGTGCGATGCGGTTCTTTTAATATTGGATGTAACGCGTGCGTATAATGACGCGAAAAAGTGTATTCAATTAAAACGTCGATCTAGGACGATATTATGCTGGGGTTTGTAATCCAATTCGATTTTTGTTGCGTATAAGATCGTGACTTATTTTGCGATCTGGAATCGATGTCGATGTTATTGGGACCTCGCGTTGCTCGATGGAAAAATTGTTTTGATGCATTGCGTACATGGAGAGATGTTTGTCGAGAGTACGTTTTGAGATCTATTTAAAGATTGTGTATTATGAAAGTACTTAAAGGACGATTGTGGAGAACATCGATTTTAATGGGCAGGTGTAGCCCTTTACTTTCATTCGATAATTTTGAAATGTTTTATTTTTAGTTTCCGAAGTTTTTAGCTTTAAATTTACACACAAACTTTAGATAAATCTATTCAAATCCAAGTAGAAAATATAGAAAAATTTCGAGACAGAAATATCAAAAACAAACAAGCTTTCCACAAGAAATTTAATTCAATAATAATAAAGTAACGCAATACGACTCAGCCGTAATAATAATATTCGATATCTAACATACGAATTCCAAACGCACACTCGAATCTCCATATACCTATACAGACACACGACATTAAATGCATTAGAACGTGTGTGACTCGAAAACCCGACATTCTCACGCGTCAGTCATAAATTCCTCAGCAGCAGCCAATTACTTTATTTTCTCCTCCATCGAGCAATTTCACTGTGTCTCTCTAAAACACACTCTATACTTGATTATATATACCGACTCGACTCAGAAGCAGCAACGCCACGTCTCTATTATATACATCGACACACTCGATTATATCCAAAGCAGCAGCCGAACACCGAACCGGACGAATAAATTGAATTAGATAATTGCTCGCGTTATGTTCTCTGCGGCTTAGTATAAGTAGTGGCGATTCCGACGCCAGCGTAGGACATGTGCAGTGTCCGGCTCTAATGATACAGTCGTGTGTGCGGACGCGTAATTCACGATCTAATCGAGCGTGTCGATAATCGACTGCTCTATGCGGTTGTGACTGTTATACTTGCTCACTTGCATTTGTAGACTTTCTGTGTAATTAGATTAGAACTGTATTAGAATTGACCGCTTGGATATGTGCGTTATATTGTCGAATTTTTTTTTCAGCTTTTTTTCTTAATGGGATGTCATAGTCAATTAAAAATTCAAATTTCGCGCCGCAAAATAGCAGACGAAAAAACAATTAACCTTGAAAATTCGATTTTTTT
>UCOJ01000388.1:0-113334 GCA_900474305.1 Cecidostiba fungosa
GCTTGGATCAATTCTTGAAACAAGCCAAGAGGGCAAGTAATGTTACCTCAACTACTGCGACCAAGCGCAAAGATGACGGACATTCAAAGAAGGATGATCGAGATAAACGGCGAAAACACTAAATAAGTTGTAAATAAGTTGTAAATAGTTTATCACATATTTTTTATTGTATACTACTTAACTTTATATTTTTTTACTTTAAAAGCATTAATATTTTGAGTGGACAAGTTAAAGCTACTTTAGCTTTTTCATAAGGTAAATTTGTAAGGAACGAAAATTTAAATGAAATATTTTAATTATTATTCGAAAATTTGGCATGCCTTTTTGTTCAATAAGGCATTGGTTGTGCATTCTTAGTAAAATTTTCTCAACATCTGATTTCTGATATCACCTTGTAAATATAAGATTTTCAGATTTAAGCTGAGGAATAGCTTTTGTTATCAAGCTGAAATGATTTTAATAAAAAATAAACGCTCAACTTTATACTTCGAAAAGAATCTTTTTTTAATATATAGAAGCCACGGCTATCTTGCAAACATGAATAGTAAATGAATTTAGGGTATGTTACATCATAAGTATAAGATTTCTCTACCTGACGAATAAGTATCAGCTTGGAGTATAATAGTTGAAATATGCAGACAGGACTGCATTGGTACTGATAAACTATACATCAATTCGAAATTCAAAAATTTTTGTCTATTTCTATGCAGAAACATTTTGCGTTTGTATACACATCTATATTTGTTTTCTAATGTTTTCTTTTAAATTTTATTATCAAGTACTATTTAAATGGACTTAAAGCCCTTTTACAAAATAAAAAACCATTTAAAACATAATATGTAATTTACACAGACTTTTCGAAGGCCTTTGATGTACTAAATCATAAGAGATTAGTCTGGAAGTTGTGGAATATAGGTATACGATCAAGCACATTTTTATGGCTAAAATTTTTATGACTTTCGACGGCTAAGAGGCCACCTCGCGATTAACTCTGTCGGCTTTAATCACTTCCGCGCTACCCGACGGCACAGTGTATATACTTATACTTATACCTGCCAACTTACACTATCGCGCCCCTTGATGATTAACCAGAACTCTGGAAACTGACCTTTGTAAAGATAATACTTACCAACGGGGCGCTACCGCGCTTCTTAATGATTTAACCAGAACTCTGGAAACTGACTTTTGTAAAGATAAAAATAAAAAAAAATGAAGCGAGAAACGCTGAGTGTTCTGTAATATAGTTGCCGTTCCATACTGGACAACTCAGCCCCTACTGCATATCAAAACCATAAAAAAGATTTTATTAAATTAAAAAAAGAAATTTAATAAATTTCAGTTAAAACCCATCAGCGCGCGAAATCGACCTTACAATTAGGAAATTAATATACTCCTCCATATCTCCACTTTTGTCGTCGACTTTTTTACCCCCGCCATGCATCAGTTGCTCATAGCGAATACGCTTATATCTAGTCTTAAATACAGTTATTGTTTTTTTCGTTTATTAGATTGTCAAATTGAAATTTTGTTCGTCTACTTTTCAATTTAATCGGTAAAAATTAATGATTTAGCATTAGTTGTCCTAAAGTTGCAAATAAAAATATGTTTATTTAAGTATTATGATTATTTTTTATTATTTTTTTTTATCTGAAATGTGGATATCTTAAAATGTAAATATGTATTTTTGGTTTAGTAAAAAAATATAAAACGTTCGAAACAAAATACTTGCATTCTTAATTAATTAATGCATATAATTACCCAGAATTCCCAAACAATTATTTCATCGACAATTGCAACATCTATCGAAATATTATTCTTCTTGTGATTGTCATTTCCTTGAGGTGATTCACATTCCGCCGTTGATATTACTCAGACGAACTACAAACAAGTAGTTCTTCTGCGCAAGTTTCTCGTATATAAAAAAAATTAGTAAATAATTAATGGAAATCGCATCGATGCATTGAAAATTCGAAAATGCAGAAAAAGTTATGTGACCATTTTTATCAACGCTCGTTCCAAGTTCGCATGGTTACTTTTTCAACCATTATAATATATACATATTATGAATGACGCAATCTCTCACGAGAGCGTTTGATTTGTTGTGAATGAGCTACACGATAATATACTGAGAGACAGTCCACGACAGCAAAAAATCTTCCTATATAGAATACGTATCGCAGCGACATAAAAAAAACAGACCTATATAATACATATGAAATTCTCTCATCTATATTATAGATATCGAGTAAAGAAACATCGTGATTTCGATCTCATTTCCAACGATCAAGCCTCACCGCATCAACAGCTCAGTAAAAGGGAGACGAAAACACGTCGAAACGATTAGCGATCGTAATATGGATCGCAGAGCGAAAACAGACCGAAAGTAGCAGTGTTGGCGTTTCGGAGCAGCGGCGGCGTGACGAGGTAGGGGGACACGTGGTCTGCGTTATAGCTGCCGTGAGTTCTCGCGATCAACAACAGCGCAGCAAGGGAGAGAGAGAACTGCTCCCAAGCAGCAGCAGAGCAGCAGCTTGCTCGTATGTACACGTATGTATCCGCGCGGAGCGATTCGACGACAACAACAAGCGCGTCATCGCCGTCACATGGCTGTGTGCGTGCGTCAAGTGTGAATCGTGCCGCTGCTGGATCCTATCCTCTCTCTATTATAATATATATGTTATACTACACTCGGTGCTGCGGCAAAAACACAATCTGGCTATAGAGCGGAGCAGCTGCGCAATCGAGTCAGCGAAATATTAAGCAGCAGCAGTGGAGGTATTATATACGCAGTTGTGTGTGTGTGTGTGTAAACATATATCGAGTCGCGACTTGGCATGCACGCAAACAAGACTCGCGAGAATAATCGGGGAGAGGGAGCGAGACAGAGTGTCACATGTGTATAGATAATATATATGTGTGTCTGTGTATGTTATTATTGTGTGGAGGTATTAGGTAGGATACGATACGATGTTCGTCGGCTCGTCGTCGTAGTAGCTCTCGCGCGCGAGCGCCGCTGCTGCTACCGCCATTCGAGTGCTCAGCGCCTGCGTACAGCTTGTTTACAACTGCGAAGCTTACCATACACACACACACATGACCTTTCCAAGATGGACACGAGCACCCGTCGTCTTATTGCTTAGCGTGCGCGCAAAGCCAGCGCTCCAACGGCCTGATAGCTCGCTGTTTACGAGCACGCATTAAGTTTCATATAATTATATCCAGGGCAACCGCGACAGTGCAATTCGCGGTTCAGTGAAGTAGTGCAGTGAGTGCTCCTTACAGCGTAACGTATATAAGTACCCATAACTACGTATAACGTCTGTCTGCCTGTGTTGTATACCCCTGTGTGGGCCACCCGCGTTCCGATCTACCCATTGTCGGTTATAAGCAGCAGCTGCGAAATATATTATACAGCAGCAGCAGCCGAGACGACCAGCAATAGTATAGCAGCAGGTTCATCAACCCAGCAGACTCGCGTGCTGCTGCTGCTGCTGCTCTGCTGTGATATACAGGCGCCCAACGGCCAACGCGTAGCTATATCGTACGCGTCGGAAACGAGAGTGCGACGTATTTATATACCTACTACATGTGCAACGTAATAGAAAAGTGCAGCGCATAACCCGGAGAGGAGTGAAAGAAGAGAGGGAGGGAGAGAGACAGCGCTAGAAGGAAAGAGTGAGAGAGAAAGAGCAGTGAGGCAACACCTGGCCTCCTGCGGGAGCAGCCTCTTTCGTGTGCTCCTTCGAAGTACTGCTGTTGGCCCCCCTCCCCCGAGCTCTCTCTCGTGTGCGCCACAGCCGCTCACTCTCCTCATCATCATCATCATCGTCGTCGTCGTCGTCGTCGTCGTCGTCGTCGTCGTTATTCCACCGCAGCGTAGTTCGACTCGGAACCGAGCGGCCAGGTCATCCGTGGCGCCTATTACGCACATGAGCCACCGCTACCCTGGCCTTGAGTCTTTGACGGCGCTAAGCAGCAGCTTCACAGGAGCAGCCTTCACGGGATGCTGATGCTAGCGGTGCAGCCGCCAAGGCGCTCCCCCAAGCTGGCCGGCCGCGCGGGGACGCGCACGGGCGCTGTCTAGGGCGCGGCGCACGCAACACGCGCGCAACCTCAGGCGCAGGGGGAGAGATCAACTCTCTCTCTATCTCTCTCTCGCTCGCTAAAACCGCGACAGAGACCGACACGACACCTTGGGAGAAAGCGAGAGGGAGAGCGCGAGCGAGACATAGCCGTGCGCGTATATACTTATATACGCGCACCGCATACGGCGGACGGCCGAGAAGAGCCCTCGCCGCTCTTCGCCACCGCAACACGTGCTCGCTGCAGCAAGCACCTGCCATGCTGCCGAGGCCCGCGACTCCCCGGGCCAACACCACCTGAACACGGCGCACGTCGCGAGCCTTCTTTCTCCCCCGTGGCTGCTGCTCCGTTCTGCAGTCGCTAACCACCACCACCAGCAGCAGCAGCACCACCACCACCATCATCACAACAACAACAACAACAATAACAACATGTCCTCCTCCCCGCCCGCGGTCCAGTCGCCGGGGTCCGTCGTCCTCGCCGCTCACCTCAAGAAGCTCAAGACTCTCAAGAAGAAGTACTTCGTGCTGCATGCCGAGGCGCCCGGGCATCCTGCCTGTCTCGAGTACTACGACAGCAAGAAGAAGTACGAGAGCAAGCAGCCGCCCAAGCGTAGCATCTCCGTGCGCAGCTGCTTCAATATAAACAAGCGCCGGGACACCAAACAGAAGCACGTCATCGCTCTCTATACTAAAGATGACTGCTTTTGCCTGGTGCTGGACAACGAAAAGGACCTGGACCAGTGGCTCAATGCCCTGCTGCTCCTGCAGAATGGTGACCAGCCAGATGGCGAGCAACCACGGCCTACATTTGGTGAGCCAGCACTGTTCCACCTTGACAGATTGTTTTCGTTCACCTCTCTCATGTGTTCCTTTTTTTCCACAGAGCACATCTGGCAGGTCATCATGCAGAAGAAGGGACTCGGAGAGCGGAAGAACATCACTGGTCCCTACAGGCTGTGCCTCACCGACCGGGTTCTCAGCCTGGTCAAGCTTGGAGCTGATGACAAGTCGGACTCTATTGAGTTTTCTGTGAGTAGCCTTCTTAGTGCCACTTGAATCTGGCAGATTTGCTCATATCTGTGAGTGCGTGTGCGTGTTGTTACAGTTGAGCTGCATAAGACGCTCTGGCTGCATGGACCGTATCTTTTACATGGAGGTCGGACGGTCCGCCATAGCAGGTGGAGGAGAATTCTGGATGGAGGTCGAGGACAATAACATTGCGCAGAACATGCACCATGCCATTAACAATGCTATGACCAACTCCAGTAGCACCAAGGATGAGGGTCCAAGGCAAAGGCTGCGTAGTTCTTCAGCCAACGAAGCCAGCAAACCTATATCGGTTCTACAGAGGAGACACACTGCGCAGAAACTGCACAGTTTCTCACCTTTGGGTAAGTCCTCTATCCAGGTTTTCATCTTATATCTAATAAGCGTACGTTACCTCACTATCAGCAATTGTTTTGCTACATTGT
This sequence comes from Cecidostiba fungosa, assembly GCA_900474305.1. NCBI lineage: Eukaryota > Metazoa > Arthropoda > Insecta > Hymenoptera > Pteromalidae > Cecidostiba > Cecidostiba fungosa. The sequence continues at coordinate 5,558 of UCOJ01000388.1, forward strand.
ATCACAATGTAGTGACTCACCAGCATTCACTGTACAAGTTTTAATTGATGTTTGTCATACTGTGTTAAAAGATTGCTGACTCACGTTAATTACAAGTAATATACAATAAACATTTCATTAAAATTGTAAAAATTGAATTATTCTGTGTGAAAGTTGCTTACGTGTATGATATCTAGTGAAATAACATTTAATTTATTTTTGTCTTTTTTATACCATTAATATCATAACGTAGTAAAAATAATCACACTAGTTTCATGTTCATATTTTTAAAAACAATTTAAAGGAAAATAACATTGAGCACTTTATTCCCAAACAAAAGGCGAATAAGAACGCGATGATTTAAAAATTGTTAAATAAATAAGCTTTTAAGTAACACACGTGGGTTGCGGGCTTTACAGAGGAACAGAGGATGCACGAGGAGCAGGTGGCACCATTACAGGAGCAGAACGTCACTGCATCTGCCCCCTCACAGTGTAGTCAAACACAGACTACCTCTACTTCCAATACACATATGGGTCTGTTCTGTCACAGTAGTTGTACGCTTTTTTTATTCTCTTTCGCTCGTGCAAGTTCTTATATTTGGATAGGAAAGATCAGTTATATGTCAACATTTTAAAGTATTCTTAATCCACGTAGAGAGAAGATATCTTGTTTTTAGTCTACTTTTTTTTTAATATCCATAAGTAAATAATTTTTGTTGCATACCTCTGTCTGCGTGGAATTTATTGATTTCTTTGGTATTGGAATGTATAAATTAAAAAAATTGAAATGTAGCTTATTCCATCATTCCAATGCTAGCTGCTAGATGTCGGTATATTTTTAAGGTGCTTTTGCTATTTGCCATATACATTTGGACTTTACGAAAATTTGCAATGTTATCCACTGGTTGCTTAGCTCATCTTATATATTTCTTTTTTTTTTTTTTTTTTTTTTTTTGTTACATATCCCACATAGATATTTGACTTACTTATACATAGAATTAAAGTTTTGACCAAAACCTTGATCACTAGACACTGGCAAACATATCAGACTCAGAGTCAGTGACGTTACATTTGTAGAAGTAAACAGATTGTAAATATAGACGAGATTACACATTACGAGTCATTAGTCACTTGCAGTAATTATGGAGCATTAAAAAAAGCGTATATGTATATAATGTGTTTTGGAAAATGATTGGAATGTGATAATTACTTGGTGGTTATGACTTGAGATCGATGAGGAGACAGAGAGAATGCTTGTATACTGCTACATTACAATGAAATTAGTTTGGTTGGCAGATGAGTCTTAGTCTTAAGAGCTGTATGAGGCGTACGTAGAAAAAAAAGCTGTACCTATATACACAGCCATATAGGAAAAGCTGATTAAGCTATAAGAGCTAACGATTAAAAAAAACAAAAAGAGATACGAGAGAATGAGGGTTGTGGTGTAAATTTGCAGCTGCTGTTGGTGTAACAGAGAGCGGAATCCTGGGGACAATCGCCTGTACTAAAAGCAGCGCTGCCGTGACGAATAGACGTCGACATTCGGTAGCAAGTCATCCGATCCCATCTACCACCAATAACAATATATCCCAATCCACTCATGCCAATACAACATCATCGTCGAGCACAACAAGCACTACCACAACCGCGACAATATCCCATCAGAGAACCCTGTCGCTGCCCTTAGCCGCTGTTGCTATCAATCAAACGCAATCATCCAAAAGATCCGTGTTACGCTGTATGTATTCTCTCTATCACTGTTTCTTTTGTTTTTTTCGCTCTCACTCTCTCCTTCTCTCACGCTCTTGGCGTCATACAAACATCTCCGAGCTCTTTTTATAGGAGATATCTTGTAAACTGCCATCCCTTGCTAAACGCTGACGAAAAGAATAAGTCAAATCAGTGCTCTTTGCCATCAGCGAATATATAACCTCCGTCATATAATTGTCAGTTTGCACATTCTCTCCAGATTGCAGTGCAATCCTTTTACGACGTTAAAGTTGGGATGATATACATCTGCTCCTATATAGTACGCAGGTGCCGTCGTCGTCGCGTCGCTTGCATGCTCTGATACATCGAACTAACGCTTTATTTTTGGTTTACCTATACATCTAACAAGTCATAGTTTTACCCCTATCTGTTGCGCGATTAATATTCTTGTATTATGTTTACGTTGATATATCTCAGCCTTGATCAACTTTTTCACTCCAGAAACAATTTTGACGTTTTTTTTATGTCTGCATTCACTTACATTCTTTCATGAAATCCTGTCTGTATGGTGTACCGCTAATGTTTTTCATATTATTAACTTGACACTACAGCCTCATTTCAATATTCAATGTTCAACAATATATAATTCATCTAATGTGTCCAATATACCATGTCATTCAAAGTATATGCATTTGTTACTGTCCACGTGTATATATATATATATTTCTCCGATGTGTGTAGCTATAATTTCGAATAACAGCATTTTAATTGTTGACAGATTGAGCACATTATTAATTGATTATGATAAAATTATATATATTATACATTTTTCAATCTTTCATTCTAGGTCAACAGACTCATAAAAACAACCGAACTGCAGCTAAACTCGTTGATCCAATATTTTTAAACGTAGATAATTGCGCTCGACCCCGGGAAATGATCATGGTTGCGGCATTGACCTCCAAACGCAAGGTGCATTCGCAGTATATATACAGCAACGCAGTGCGCACGAGCGACTCAACTTGCTTTGAAAATCGTCAGTGTCATCGATACACTTTCACGTGTACCGCGATGCTCCATAACACCTATAGAGTTTATACAAACAATGGCAACGATCTATATCAGACGCGAGACCAGTGATAGTCTTGATTCATTATGACATTCTGATAATAGCCGGATATACACTTTATATTATAGCGACTTGTAACTTCTATAGACGTAATTCAGCAATCGCCAATGCGGCGCTCAGATAAAGAAAATGTGGCTGATGACGTTACCGCTGTGTTCTATTATCGAACGTGATTTCTTTTTGGAGATGATCTAAGAATGTCGGTCCGAACCACTGCGAATGCACCGAGAGAGCTTTTAAAGGGGACTGTGTGTTTTCCCCGGGTCGAGCGATCTCACTGAATTGTACTGTGACGCTCAACTTGTTGTTATTGTTGTCGTTTTAAAACTTTTAATCCTTTCAATATTATCTACCGGAAAAATCAAAACCGGAGAGCCAGACAACAATGACGTAACAGCAACGCCTTTATTTTCTAATTAGCAAAGTCCCGTACGCACTTGTAAACACTCTCGCGACTGAGAGAAGAAGAGCAAATACCTACGAACTCGATGTATATTGTTGTACATAAATATATACTGCTGCATCTCCTTATTTTTTGTTTATGAATTAACAAAAAACACTGGACAGACTGGTAACTTACGAGCCTTGTGTACATAATTATAATCTGGGCGTGCCTAATGTGCTCTTGTGGATATACACCTATATGTATAATATCTCTCTGTATATTGAGTGTGTCGACATAAATATGCAATGCGCCATGTACTGAAAAGCAGACAAAAAAAGACAACTTATGAGCAAACGATATCGATTGACTACTATACTAACTCTCAACTTTATTAATATAACGCTGGGAAATGGTATTGGCTTTGAAATGAAACTTCCTGCACCCCGCTGCACGGTGGCTGCGCAGATAACACGTTCTGATATACTCAGATAGAAAATGACTAACTTCGATTTCTGGGTATTTTCAGGCGTTCCAACGGTCCGGGACAGATGCGACAGTTTGCCCTCGAGAGCGCGCACGACGAGCGAAGGCCATCCTGGCGGCCCCGTCACCACCACCAGCGTTATCAGCAACAGCGTCATGACGACCATCGCGCAACAGTCTATACAGCACGGCAGAGCGGTCTACCTGGCACCTCACGTGCCCAGGCCGCATTCGATGCATAGCCGGGTGTTGTCGTACTCGCCGCCCGTCGCCTCGATGCCCATCAGTCCGGCCTCTGCCGCCTGCTCCACAGACTCGGCTGGATCTTCGTTGTCCATGGACGACGCTTCCGAGAATATCATGGAAGAGGCGGTCATATCCAAATACGGGCACTCGCTCACGCCCGACGAGCCCGTCATTCTCGAGGAGAACGGCGACGACTACGTGCCCTGGTCCGCCGGCCATCAGCAAAAGTACTCGCCCAACTTCAAGTCTTGCTCCCCTTCGCAGGTGTGCAAGAATGTGTATTTCATTGTAATGATAGTTGTTTGATGAATTCGTTTTGACAAGTATACTCCAAAAATTTGTATCTCGCCGATCGGAGATTAAAATGCACGATTATCGTATACATCGAAGCGGACTAATTCGATAAAAGAAATTGTTTTTACGCACGCGAATCGAAATCAGATGTATAGGCTTGATTAATTGTGTATAATGACGATCTAACCGAAAAAAATGTGTTAAAAAAATTTGCAGCAAAGTTCCTACGTCGAGATGTACAGCCCCTGCAGTTCGAGTCCCGGGCGGGGTGCGTACATGCCAATGAGCCCGGCGACAGGGGCACACTCGCACTCACGGGCTTCGTCTCTTGTCGAGGAGAGTAGCACCTTGCCAGACGGCTACGTACCGATGGCGCCGGTCGGCGATCATGGCTATGTCGACATGGATCCCGCCAACAACCACAACGGTCACTTCCCTGACGACATGTCGCAACACGGTGGCAGCAGCTGTTCTGTTACCTCCGGCACGCCCAGTACGGATCTGCGATTCTCGGAGTATCATCTCGACAAGGTCACGAGTTTCCTCCCACCCGGAGAGGACCTGCAAGCGAGGCCCACTAGAGCTTACTCCGTTGGCTCACGACCTGAACCCGCCAATAGGCATCGAAAAAATAGGTAAACTTTCGATACGGTGATTCATCTGTATACTGTATGCTCCTTACCAAGTTTGATGCGCTTGTTTATGTTTCAAATTCAAGCACTTTTATATAACGTCTCATTTCAAATTATAATTATCTCGTTTCGTTCTTTCGCCTTATTTCAAAAAGTTGCATTGTTTTTTTTAATAGAGATTTTAAAAAAAGGCAATTTATTTAACAATCGAATCGATTTATAAAACTACATGTTTTTGTTACAAAGCCTATACTTATCTACTTTCAGACTGGAAATTGCCCAACAAGAAGCAAGCAGAGTACGCGCTTTTTCTGTGGGAAGTCGATCTAAAAGGCCTGAAATCGGCAGGCTTGCTAATGTTGTTACTGCTCCACTAGTCGCTGGTATTGAGAGTTCGCACTCGAACAAGTCATATTCGGCGCCTCTTTTATCAAGTTCATGGGGCCATCAATCCGGTTGTTCTATGACTTCCGAGCGCATGGAAGATCTTATGGAACTGGACTTTACAAGGCCCAATGGCCCAGTCGCACTCTCATCGCCTCCCTCCTCGTATTCGCAATCACAATCATATTCAACTGCCACCGATACCAGTTCCTACGTCGATATGTCTCCTGGACAGCCGCCAATATCCACCACTGCCCCCTATGTTGACATGAACGGACCAACAAAGGTATGCATTTTAAACCATTAATTGCATGATTCATTTGTTTATCCAATATTTTCATACTTTCTTCGTAAAATGTTATTTGTGCGCTGATTGAACATGATTCATTGGTCATTTCCGCACAGTAATATCCAAAACATGTTCAAGTGATATTTTTTAGATTATTTATTGATGATAAAATTTGAAATAGTTTAGTCAACAAATATATTACTAAATATCATGATACAGACAGTAATAGAAATAAAAGATTGTGACTAGCTCAATTTGAACTGTTGGTATAAATTTTTTTATGTATATATAAATCCTAGTAATGTAAACATCTAATTTAAACATTTGCGAGTAATTTTACAATTTTTAACGCAAATGAGAATAATCGTAGCATAAATTTACAAATATTCCTTGTTCCTAATTGAAAATTAAATCGCTTTTTTCTACAGATAAATCGGAATAATAACAACAGTAATAGCAACAATAACAACAACAATAACAACATCACTACTGCCAACCACAATCATTCTTTAGTAATGGTTTCTACACACAAACCAGTCATAACGCAGGTTTCATCATTATTGAAGCCTGTCGAAGAAACAGAGTCGCCCTATATGAGAATGGATGGAGGTCTCGAGGATTGGGTTCAGTCTAGAATAAGTCCAAAACAGGTTCCGTCGCCCTGCCAGGACGACTACATGCAGATGAACGGGCCTCCTGGTGGAACGAGAACCGCACCCATGGACTTGCCACAGCCTCGACGTCCGCCCGAAGGCTACGTTGAAATGTCGTTTAAGGCCAAACCTAGTCTTGAGCAAGACTACATAAACATGAGCATGGGAATCGGTCGCAACCATCGCAGGAATCCCAACAACAATCGCAAGAAAAAATGCTCGTTGCCGATCGCGATTAAGGCTGGCAGCAAGTCTTCCAAGACCCCAAACTTTTTGCCGCTCAATGGCAGTCCAAGTTCAGAGAGCCTAGCAAGCACGCCAGCTTCTCCGCCGCGGGCTACACCGACCGGTTCCACTGCCACGATATTCCCTTTCTCGCTTAACAGTCCCCAGTCACCCGTCAAGCCATTCAACACATCGCAGGCTGACGCTGATAACAAGTCTTCCTCCGCCGGGGATGTATCTTCCACAAAGAACGAAATTGGCAGTATTGTGCCAGTTACGAGGAAAATCTCGGCACCAAGTCCTCTACCTGGAGTTGACGGCTGTCCCTCATCGAAGAAGGCCCACGACAACCCCCCCGACACATCTGTGAACTCGATAACGAGGTAGGTGCCAGTGTCTTCTCTCTGCTCTTATTTAATAAATCAGTATTTTATAATTATAAATAATGATTTTTCAGAAATGTTACCGTGCCTGGTAAACAGAGTAATCCTGTAAACCTCGTTAGCAGCAATCCGGTGATGACCAGTGCCGTCAGCAAAGAGCCTCTGCGGCTTATTTCGAATTCTATAGCTCTTAGTCAGGAACCAACAGCACATCCTCTTAGCCCGATCACGAAAAAGCTGTCAGATCTGACGGTATCAAAGCCCCGTCTCGTAACTGCATCGCCGACTACGAGTCCGACGCCCTCCGGTTTCAAACCTGTGCAGCTTCCGAAACCCGCCTCACCGAAGATCTTGGATGATACGACGCCAACTGCGACTCCTACGCCTACACCTACGCCAACACCAACGCCCAGTCCCTTGGACAGCGAGGGCTACGAGAAGCTACAGCCCGGTGCAACACTTTTGCACTATGCGCGTCTCGATTTGCCCGAGATTGCTGGAGCGCCTCCTGTCTCGCCTACCCCCGTCCAGGAGGGCTTCACTTACGCAGAAATCGATTTCGCGAAGCTCAAACAAAACTAGAATTATACGAACACGCGCGTAAATACACTTGTAAAGAGATACCGCCGAAATTCAGACGTGTTGTTGGTGCTCGACGTCGCTCCGGTCTTCTTTTCATCGACGATCAGTCGCGAACGACGATTGCGCCTTGTAAATAGAGAAATCATGTATGTATCTTATAAAAAAAACTCGAATAAATCATGTATACATACGAAACGTTTAATTGTAAGTATATATATAAAACATATAAATATATAAATATAATATCAACGATTAATAAACGCGTAGTAAACGTCAACTTTTTTTGAATTTATTGCTTTATAAATTGTTCTCTTGAAATCTTCCCTATAATAACCATTTTGCTCAGTACAAGTTGAAGACGACACTGAAGATTATTTATTTTACAAGATTCGAAGTAATTTTAAGGATAAATAAAATACAATTTAAATGCTAAACTTGTCATATTTATTTCATATGTACAAATATTTTGCATTTTTTAACAATTTTAACAAATTATTTTTTAATCAATATAAAAATTATAAAAGCGATGACAATACATTTTTTTATGTTTCGCTACGTATGTACATTTATTGTACAGATTGTTCAATGTTCATGCATGTACAATATTGTACAATGTATGTACATACATACTTATATATGTCAAGTTTATATTGTTTCCAACAGTTAAATCTTTGAGTTATACAAGAAATATTTTTTTATGGACTAAATTTAAACTAATCATCGTTTATTTATTTATTGCAAGAATTAAAAGTAAATTATTAAATTAATATTATTTCAAGTTTTATAGTAGTAAGTAGGTAAAGAACTTTAAAATGGCAAAAATATTTAATAGCGTTTTCTAAAGGAACTATAACTGTTTCCGAGAACAGTAGGTAATGGTTGATTTTATTTTCTTGTCTCATAGACCTTTGTGTTCTACCCAAATGTGTCCTTCATTAGACTTGAAAAAAAATGTTAACGAAAAAATGGTAGTAATGCAATAGGAGAGGAAGTCTAGGCCACTTTTGGTCTGCTCTTCAGGTCAATATAGAAAGTATAGTCATAACGCTTTAATTGAGAATATATAATATAAATTCTTATTAAGTTACTTTGTCTATTCTTGAAACAAAGAAATTTGCATTTTTTGAAACCGTTTACAAATTCTTATAAAAAAAAAAAAAAAAATGGAATGTAAAAGTATATTGATATATAGATATAATTGACAGTTTTAACGATTTTTTAACGCACGCGAAATAGCGTGATAGAAAAATGTTTTGGTTTGATTGTAAAAGATTTTTTTGCAAACTTCATAAATCTAAAACTTAATTTTTAGTATTAAAAAAATCATGCATTGTTTTTAAATATCTTAAAGTTCATTTGCAGAATATTAAAATACAAAGTTACATATTTATGCAGTTGATATTTTACAATTTATTAAATTTAATGAATAACATACTTACAACTTACTAGTAATTGTTTCATTTTTATTTGTTTTGATTCGTTGTATAAAAATATCTTAAATTTTCAATATTTTATGAAAAATAGTATGTATAGAATTCATTAATGATTTATATATAATCGTCTGTTATGTTTTACAGAATTATACATTGTTATAAATGATTGTCAATGTATCACACAGTATACCAATGCTTTTAGAAATTATCGATTTATCATACAGATTACAATTGATTTTTTGTAGAAATTTTAGCAAAACAGTAATCGAAATTTTAACGATATGCTTAAAAATATTTAAAAATGTTGCCTCTGCAAATGTTTTGATAATTTTTAATAGTAACAAGTAAAATCAACAGCAGTCTTGCATCAACAGTGCAACAGTAAAGATAATTTTTATATTTACACAATCATATAAGTACATAAATAACGTAAACCTGTAAAATTTGGAAAAATTCATTATAAAAACGATTTAGTAGTTAATAAGAGTAATTCTAACAACAGTTAATTTTGATTTTGTTATTTGTAAAAGTCATACATTGATAGATTTTACAAAAACATGTATAATTTAAAATCACTACTGGTTGATAATCTCATAAATTAATTAACTAGTAAGTTGTATTTTTATAATGAATATAAAATCAGGTTTCTGTAATTTAATTTCTTATTTTGTAAAATCAACTTTTCTTTTACATTTAAATTCATGATAAAAATTGTTATTTATAAATTTCCTAATTTGATATCATTAGTCTTTATACAATATTGATACTTGCTACATTATTTGATTTTAACTAAAATGGCATATCTTAGAAATAGAGATATAATAGAAATTTGATAACGTTAACTGTCATTTTCAATTTTATAGGTTGAGCGGTACTTTGATTTCTCTTCAGGAGCCATGCCCTTCCAAACATCAAATAAATACTCTCGTACCTGCTCATCTGTAGCATCAGTATGTTGTTCTCTTATGGTGAAAAAATTTCTTTCATAGTATACTTCAAAATCTGGTGGTTGTAATTTATTTATCATTTTTGAAATACGTTTTTGTTTTTGAAAGACAGCAGCTCGTAGGTCATCCTCATTTGGAGGTGAAACTGGCGGAGTTTCTAAGTTTAAATTACTTTCTACTTCAGCATTACTTACATTTGTACTCAGTCTTGAGTCATCACTCGTATCAGTCTGTTTTAAAGGCTGCAAATTAAATTGTATTATTCTCATAGAAATAATTTAGCTAGATATTATTTACAACCTAAAGGATGTTGAGTTTACCTTCTTTGCACTTTTTGTGTCATCATCTTTTCGTTTTCTCTTTTTGATAGTGCCATTCTTTTTTGAAGCATTGCTTGTTAAGTCTTTTTGTCTCGGCTTGAAATTCTCTAAAGGGGACATATCCAGATCATGGAGGATGTCCATAGCTTCTGCTACTGCTTTTTGCCATGTTCCATAAATATTTGGCTTAATAGTCAATGCAGCAGCAAACTTGGGTTCCTTTTTTCTTATGATATCAGTTATAAGACTAGCACGTTTACGAAAATCTTCAATTCCATTGTCGAAAGGAAGCATGTGATGTGAGGGTATCCAACTGTGTCTTCCATTATCATTGAAGAAGTGTACATGAATCATTAGTGTTTTAGATTTACCAACAGCTGAAACAGACAGTTAATATAATGAATAAAATTAATGTGACTTTGTATACAAAAAATGACAATGAAATAATGCTACTGTACTTTGAACTTTTTGATAAATCATCAAAGAATTAGGATCATGTGTGATCATGCATGGCCAGAATGGATAAATGCTCATTCGAGCCCATGCTAATTTTCCCAATTCCCATGTACTGTTCTTTATCATGTCTTCGGATGAAAATGAATTGTTGACGAGCACAGAGTCTTTTGAGTCATTGGCGCTGGACGTATCCACTAAGGGACTTTTACTTTCTTCGGCATTGTTAGATTCCTCCAAGTCACTGTCTTCATCCTTTAAAAATATTTATCAATCTTATTATGAATACATATAAGAACACATTACGTAATCAAAACATTACAACTATTTAATTCATAAAAATATACAACAAAGTATGAAAAGATGATAACATTTACGATACCATACTCGTTGAGAAGTTGGGTTACATAAATTTTATACGGATTAACTTTTCGACTCACATTTATTTAGGTAAGCGGACAGGATAGGTTATATCACAGTTCTAAAAAAAACTCACCACTTCCATACTTTCGTCGTGTTTTTCTGCAGAACTTTCACTGCTATACTCGTCATCTTGGTGCTCCATAGCTCAAGAAGCAATAATAAATTAAAGAATTCAACTAAAATCTAAGGGTTTTAATTTATTATTTATTGCAACAAAACTGGCCAGACCAGGCCGTCAACGTCAACAAACACAAGATCACCCTGATGTTGCGGCCCTGATGTGCGGCGGGATGACTTCCCGCGTTTTCGCGGTTCCTTGACCGCTAGTGGCGCTCAAGTTTTTTCACGTCTGCCATATTCACGGATAAGCAGGCCGGAAACTCCGAAATGCGTGTTTTGTGACAAATGATTGTCACAAGCGCATAATTGACGAATTTCAATCAATGATTATTTCGAATATTTATATAGACAAATTGTATTTCAAATTTCAATAGAAAAGAGAAGACTTCTGAAAAAGTATAGAGAGTTAGAGACTGAGAGGTTGAGAAATGAATGAGTTGGTAGACTTGCATCCAGTGAATTTGTTTGGCGCGAAATTTAAGAAAATCTCGCTTTTACACATTGATCTTTTGGGTAAATATATTGTAAATTATACTTATATCGTATAGAACGAAGAAAATTTATATTTACAATAAAATTGGTATTCTTTTTAATAGTTGAAAAATGTAAAATTTCTATTATTATAGAAGCTTCGCAAAGATGCTTGCAAAACGCGTTATCATGGATTCAATATCAGTACTTTTTGCCGTTAGAACGCTACCACACCTCTTGTTAAATAAATCATCGATCAATTTACAAAATTAAAAATCTTGAAATTCAATAGAATTTTCAATTCCACTTTAACAATGTTGAACATTTCGATATATTGCAAAAAAAGAGCGTCTATTGGATACTTGGATTAATAATAATTTTGCATATTATGTATGTACGATTGACACATAATATTGCTAAAACACCGACGTCGTAAGAATAAATAAGTTCTATTTTCTAATGATTAAAGTTAACTTTTAATTACACAATACTATATTTATATGGATTTAGCGCATGAAGAAAAGTATCTATATTTTATACACAGTTTCATGAAATAATTACAAAATTATCAAGCAAACGTATTTTTGCCAACAAACGATTAATTTATATACCAACGCCCTTATTCGAGTTCCCCTGTATGATGAAGAGTAGGGCGCCTGATTTTACCATCATCAAGCAAAGGCAAGCTTAGGCGAGAATCATGTTCGGCAAACATCGTAAAATCGACGTTTCAGCTAATAAGCTCTTATTAGGGCTCCCATTTGGTGCCCCTTCACAAGACTAGTCCGTTTATCTTATAAATAGAATTCCAATCACAAGAAAAACAGCGCGCACTACATATTTCAATTAAAAATATTGTTAAAATATTTAAATTTGAGAATAAAAAAAAAGAGAACAAAGTACAAACAAAATTTTGGCTCGAAAATGAGAATAGCTGCAACAGCGGTATTTTTCTGTAATCTTAGCGATTCCATCGTCAGGTTGACGTATCTCACTCTATAATAACGTATATACAACCGTATGCCAAAGCAAGCGAGTAAGAAAGAGAGAGAGAGAGAGAGAGAGAGTAGAGTCTCGCTGTGGGACGGCAGATAAAAGCCAATTGAATTTAAATCATGAATACGAACGAAGCGAGCTTTGCGAGTCGGTGCAAAGGCCCGCCGGCAATCTGGTGGCAGCTTTGTGCCAGTAATGGCTCGAAATCGTGCTGCTTCGACCACCCCCTGGGGGTCATATACCTCCTCTATACCTATACTACATAGCTTACGACGTGCGGCTGCGCTTCGCTTTGCTCTCCCCGTCGTGAGCGCGCGAGGGTATATAACGATCGCGACATCGATCAGTCGTCGCTCCGCCTCTCGTTTTTAACCCGACGACGTCTCTCTGTCGTTTACGTTTATATTGTGTACATGCTCGAGACTGTTTTCACCGGCTGCTCATGCTTCTGTCCCCGCTTTAATTTTTTTTTACCTATTAAAATCTTATATATAAGCTCTTACACGCGATTCCATGTATTAGAAATGATAATATGTTTTTAATTAACTAAAGAATTTAATGGTCGACTAAAAGAAAAGATTTCCTAGGCATTAGCCCCCATTTGGATGGTAGTGCGGAAAATGGGGGCTAACACCTATGATATTACTCATTTTCAACAATTTAAAAAAAGCAGATTTCCTAGGCATTAGTCCCCATTTTGAGAAGTCTGAATAATTTAAATAAATTAAGTTAAGATACAGATATAAATACAATAGTTGTTGCGGTGTTTTTTTATAATTTGTAATCCTTATTAATATCTCAATCCTTACAAGCAATCATAATTACTCAGCTTTTATAATTATGATTCATATTTACAATCCTCATATTATCATATGCATATGTACACATATTTACAATTCTTCGCTAGCCGGTTGCCTTTCAATGTACTTCTTTTTGATGATATTCTTAATGAACGTTATGAATTTTAGTCTGCATTTGTTTTTCTGACTTTTTACAGCAACATTTCTAGGTGGTAATTCAGGGGGCTTCCCGTCGTCATTGTCGTCGTCGTTGCTTTTCTTTATTGTCGCCGCCTGAGATATCAGATTATTCCTGGCAGCAAACCGTTGCTGTCTCAATTTCCTCCGTCGTATTCTTTGTTCCTCTTTCTGTCTCTCCTCTAATTGCAGACACCATTTCTCCATATCAAAAGGCTCGTTTTCAACTTTTGCAGCTTCTTTTTTATCTACTTGCTGATGTAGTTGCGGCATTTTAGGTCTCTGTTGTCGAAAAAGTCGAACTCGAAGTCGCTGTTGACAGAAGAGCTGAGATTCTTGCGACCCCTGGATATATTGCTGCGGCTGTTGAGGTTGCTGTTGAGAAAAAATTTCAGGTTCATGTGGTCGCCGGACGTACGGCGATTGCAGCTTTTGCTGTGACTCTTGAGTTTGAGGCTGCTTTGGACACTGGACATATTGCCGTTGACGGTATAATTGATTCTCCTGCGGCAGCGGCTGATATTGCGATTGAAGCTTCTCTGATTCTTGCGTCGTCTCGGGTTGAAGTTGCGTCGCAAGATCTATTGATAGACCCTGAAGTTTATCCAAGGCGGGAATCGCAGAGGTCGATGAGTTATTGTCCGCTACCGCATTGACGATCATGCAGCCGCCTACCATGAGCTTCTGCGAACGCGTAGCATTGCGGTCAACGTACTCCTCGTCTGCAAAGGTGAATGCACTAGACTTCTCGATGTCCATGTTGATCGCTATGTTGTTCTGTGCTCGCTCCTCAAGCTCGAAACGTTGAATAATGCTTTACTCGATCTCGAAGGAGTTTTATTATTATGGCAATGCTTTGCACCCTTGTGTAGGCTGGATTACAGTGACCAATTAGCGCGGAGACATGGTGGGGGTTAGAGGTGGATTGGCTCACAATTTTTGAGTGTAAAAGTAAAATCCATAATTTAAAGATACGACTTCAGTCTACAGAGAAACTTAGCTTTCTTCGTACAAGTATAATTGTAGACTCAATATTAGGTCACAAAAATTACCGTGTTGATAGATGAGCATTCAAGGAAGCGATTTTTTCTTGTATTTTAATGTTGGCTATAAATTTATCAATAAGTTATACGCATAATTGCTATGGTATTCCGTAGTGCAAGACAATATACGCTACCAAGTACTCGTAAAGTTCAATCTTACGAATATACTTTTTTCTTTTGACAATAATTACCACTTTTTTTATCAAATTTTTCAAAAAGTTGAACTCGTACAAAAATATTAATTTCTCTATAATTATTAATCATTTTTTGTGAATCGAATTTTCTCGATATACATTATTCAACTCAAGTTTTACTCAAACTTTCCCTTAACTTTTTCAAGCTCTCGCGTATAAAGCCAGTTGCTCACACTGTACATATTTAATTATTTGCATATTAAACAGATACTACGTAAATTGTATATACATACCAGGAACAAGGAAGTAATAAAAATGCATTTCCCGTTCGCAGCACAAGGCATATATATATACACCTAACAAAGCATAACAGCATTGAATTGTGCAAAAAGGTGTTACTTCCAAACCAAGCCTTTATCCGTTTCGTCAGGGCCAACGATGTTTTCGAAGGTCCTTGCGGTGTCTCGAAGGTTCTCGCAGCCGCACGAAGAGCCTGCAAAAACCGATCCAAATTGAAACGTTGCCACGCGCCGTCGGGTCAAGTGGCACGCGACGCGTGCGCAAAGGGGATCGGTAATGAATGCGAGAAAAGGATCCTCAAGGTTTTCAGTTGTCGCATATACAAGTTAAATAAAGTCTTGCGACTCGTGCTCCGACCCTGAGCCTCAGGGTCGCAGTCGCGTGCCATCAGCGGCGACTTGACGAATCTCTTTACTGCATCAGCCCTCCTTCTTCTATATATATATATATACAGCATAACGCACACCTCCCCGATCGAGCACGCGCCCAAGCTCCCCTCTCTCTTTCTCTTCTCCCTCCCCTCCCGCGCAATATCGCGACGAGCTGTGTGTATAAACTATACCGTTGACTTCTTCCGCACGCGTCCTGCAGCCCCGCGGAAAGACCTTCGGATTATATTGCTCTCTGTGCGAGAGCCCTATCTTTCAAGCTTTGTTTCGCAGGACTTCTTACGACTGCCGTAAACGATTTCGTTTATTGCACCTTTTTCTTCTTGCAGCCTTAGAGGAGTTTCAAAGCAGCCCGCGTGCGCCCTGTCAACTGTTCTGGCTGATGATGCCGCTCTGCACGCTGGAGGTAGCTGCTTCTGCGAATATTTAGTGCAGCGCCCTAAAATTTTAGTTTATGGCTCTAATATCGCAGGATACAGCTTTCGTGCGATGGCTCGCTGATGCACTCTTTACAAGAAAAGTCAGAGACTTCGTTGACTACCTTTTTTGCTCTCGCTCTTTGATGTATATAAGTTTATTTACTCGAATTAATGAGATTTTTTATATTGGGAAAAACGACGTTTGTTATAAGTGTGCTGACACTTTTTGAACCTTTTTTATACAATTTTTGGCTCGAGAAATTTGCGACACTGAAAGTTTGTTAAAATCGGCTGCTTTGGAGAAAAATTCAACAAGAGAAGAAGTGATTTTAAAATTTCGCACATTTGTAGTAACCTTAGTATCATCAATATTTAATATTAAATATAAAAAATGAAGTAATTTTAATTAATATTCTTAAAAATATAAAAGTTATTTTTTTTTAAACGGAAATATATTTATTTCGAATGACTTAATTATTCTAATTATTTATAATATAATATAGGTATATTCATAGTACTTGTTGCAACGTACTGTCCACGTATTTGAAATATTAAAAATCCGAGGAGCTAGTTGTTTCCGTGTTAAGAATTATATATTATTTAAAAAAATCTTTTTACTTTAGACTATTCATAAACAGTAATTCTGAACATTGTTCAAGCCATGTATTACTGAAACTTGAATATTCAAGAAATATTTAACAGTATAAAGCCTTCCACTAGTAGTTGCGCTCATGAATTGCGGCTTTGATGCTACCTTAGGTTCTAGTTACATAGTAATCTGATGAGTATATTGATTGCCAATATACATGCAATATTCCGAGTCTCTATCCGTTTCTATCGAACGTATCACAAATTAACTGACCTGCGGTTTCGTCTTTTATTATACCGACTGCTACCGCGTATACATCCTCTATATGTATAGGATGCTTAACAGGTAATTAATATCATGAATATTAATATTATTAACTGCATGTTACGCAAGTGGTTTGTATGAAATTCGTTAATTACTTTAGTTCAAATACATATTCGTTATAATATTGCAGTTTTGAAGGTTCGGCTAATTCGTCGGTAAAGTAGAACGCGCCGTAACCTTCGCAGTCGTGCGAGAGCCGCATGCTATGCCGCACGGCAGTGTTATTCGCGCGCGTAAGTATTCAGCTCTCTTCTCAGCGATTGATGTTGAATTTGCCGTTGTACGCATAATGTTTATTAATATATTGTCGTCTCTCGCGTAGGGGCTTTAAGTATCTCGCGAATCTCGCGATTATCGTGTGTGTACATTATATGTACGTATGTGTGTTTACGGCTTCGAATCTCTCGTCGCGTACCTTGTTCGCTACGATGCAGTTGCATCAGAACCTGATGGCTCATGCCGAATTGCCGAGACTGATTTATATACCTAGTGATTGTCGAGATTGTTTGTGCAAGATTTTAAACATGCAGCAAGTACTACGAGAATGGGCTTTAGCGGAGCTGACACAAACTCTTCAACGTAAGGTATGTAGAATGACATAATAAATATATACAATTGTAAAAAACGAGTGCCCGTGTTAGGTAAATCGGAGGTTAGGTTGGGTTAGGGTTTTCACGACGTACTTTGTTCTTCATAATGACGGTTTCGTGGAAATTAACCTAAAAAATCTGATTAAGCCCTTTATTCTTTCCCCTTGAATTTTGCCAAACAAAATGGGTATAGCAAAGCGGGTCCAATACAATTCACGTTTGCGTATATAAGTACGAAGAAAAACGCGCTCGGGTCGACGAAAACAAACGTCTAGAAAAAGGAAGAACATCAGTGATGAAACTTTTTGACTTTGATTCATAAAATCAAGACGACTCGTCTATTGTTGCATTTTTTTCGGTTATATTAAAAATTTGTAATTTTATCCAACAATCGCACGCTTGTGGATAGGAAGAGCTAAAAGAGTCAAAGCCGAGACAAAGAAAGAAAAAAGTCAAAACAGAAGAGGGAGAGCATCGGGTGTAGAGTATATACATACCACTGTTACTTCCGCAAGTATTATGGCTCGTCAGAGTAGCATATATATGCATAGCATCACTACCACGTCGTCCTTGGGGCCACGCGTCGTCAAGATCGCAGAGATCCGCAACACAGAGTGTACATAGAGGATATATAGAGGCCAAGAAGAAGAGGAGAGAACTCACGGGCGGGCTGGCGTAGGTGTTTTATGGAGGCCATAATGGGTGCCGCAATACCCATTTCCCTCCAGCCTCGCTCAGTGTACACAGAGTCGCGCGCGCCTCTTCTCCTCTGTTTTGTGTCTGGTCTGTCTCTCTCCCGCTATGCAGCTCATCTCCCTGTCAACGTTCGCTCATATACTTGAAGCAGCACGAGAGAGAGAGATAGTCTTTGTCTTTACAGGTCTTGCTCGCGCGCGCGCGCGAACGAGGCCCCCAACAAGCCAAATCTGTGCTACGCAGGGGTCGCCGGCTGAGATATGCTCATATAGCTATATATGATCTTTCGTCCTCTGCTGTAGAGCAGAGGCAGATCTATGCCATGGCTGTACGTCACTTTACAAGCGGAAGAAGGAAGATGAGACAAGCCGCACCCCGGGAAACTTTCATATTTACGGGACTATTGTGCGCAACTTTACGAGGCTACAATTCCTGTTTGCGATATTACTTATTTTCATTAAAACGACTGACAGCGGGTGGCTCTCCCTCCCTTCCTTCCTCTCTTGGTTCGTTTGCGCGCGCGGGACCAAGGTCGCTTTACTCCGCCCTGGAGAAGCGTGCCACTCTTGTTCACGTTGCTGCTGCTGCTGCTGCTGCTGCTGCTGCTGTAGTACACACCTTTTCGACTACCTCAGGTTTTACGGTCCTCTGTGTCTCGGAGTTCCGCTATACCCTTCTTGTTGTCGACTTTGTCTTTTACTGCTCTCTTCTTACTTTTCTTGCTGCAGGCAGTCAAAAAGCATTTTTTTCTCTCTATCGGCAATCTTTATTCCACTATAAATGATAATCAGTTGACCGTTTGATACTTGCTTTTTTGTTTTGCACTGAAATATTACTGTTTAAATATTTTTCATAAAAATGAGTATAGCTGCGTTGCGTTGAGTCACAAACTTCTCAGTTCATTTCTAAAGTGTTGAGTGACAAGTAGCAGAGCATGTGACTACACTATATTCGAGATTATATTAAACGAGAAAGCCATGAAGCTTTTGACGCCTTGTAGTGGGTAGTACGTTTGGACTATAATTATATTCTGCCTTTGTTTTTCTGCCTTAATCCACATGCAGTATACGTAATAGTCAAACGTTCTTCTTTTTCGAGAAAAAAAACTTATTTGCTCGAACTACACACTGATCCGAATAACTATTTATTGGTTCTGACGAACTTTTTCTCGAAAATGGCTCTTTGCAAATGATCGAAGCCAGAGAACAAACGAGCCCGCCTCAACTCTTTGCGCAACGATAGGCGGAACGGTTCATCTCGGTTTTTTTACATTTTTAAGCTTGCTCTATACATATCGAATATATGTACGCTGTACACTTTAGTTAGAAAGTCAACAGGAATACCCTTGCAAAATCGATGAAAATAAGAAAAATAAAATTAAGTTTACTCTAAAAATACATCTTGCAATGATACTAAAAATGAGTTTGTCATTATCGCTGCAAAAAATTGTTTCAAATAAATCAACTCGTATAATAACACGTATAATCATTATTTATAAAGGTCCTTATCGTTTTTCAATTACATACTTCTTCTAAAGATTGATATTAAAGTGCAAAATTGTGTTTCTTTTCCAAACTTCACGTGTCCTGTTATTATATTTACACTCACATATATAGAACGGCTTATCACCATTTGGCAATAGCGTCAATTAAGAAAAATATTATCGTTCATCGGACTATGTACATACACTCGATTTCAAAAAGTAAAAAACACTCGAAAAGATTGTAAAAAAGATTACAATTGTTTTAACAATAAATCATTCCAAAAAAATTCAATCACAATAAGTATTCTCCTACACTCGTCAACCGAAAAAAGGACGAGCGCATCCAGTAACTGCCGTAGTATCGTCTTTCGTTTATTTCCGCATGACTCACAGAGCGCGCCAGTATATATATTATATAAAAAAAATATATATATATAGCAGTAAAGACACTCTGCAGTTGCGACGAGAGCTCTCTCGCGCTCAATCAATCGGAAGAGAGCCCGATAAATATTATGATTGGCGATCGGCATGAAAGGCGCGTTGCCGCTATCGACTATACAGTCTATATACACCCACGCGAGATCGTCTATCCATCCGCCAAGGCTTCCATATTAAATCTAGAACGTATATGTATATATCGCGGAGTTTTGATTTTGACTACCGTGTGGCTGCGAATCGATATTCTTGCCGCGCGTGCGAATACTCGGAAAAATGAGCCGACGAGAGATATGCGATGATGATAAATGTATATATAAAAGGCTATACGATTGAAATGTGCCGGCTCGGCGGCCTGAGTTTACATTCTTTTTTTCTCTTTCCTTTTTTAATTAATACGTGCCGCTATCTTATCTCTCAGCGCGCTACGGTCGCACGGATCCCTCTTGGCCTTTGCTTTCATGATGTGTGTATATCTATATATATGTATGTATATTCTATACCTCCTAGAGTGTAGTATGGGCCGACGGGGAGATCTTTTGGTCGGCGTTTTGTACACAAGCGCTCGTCTTCTTTTTGCTCAAATAGTGCGGCAATATAGCGCTCAGTATTTTTTCTTGGATCTATTATGTGTGATGTTCATCGGAACTTTTATATACGGATACATTTGAAAAATCTGGATTATGGATGAACAAAGAAGGCTTTATCTGATCCAGTTGCCAAAAATTAAAAGCTTCCATGTATAATATTGTTGATATAAGTGTACTGTGTGTGATTAAGCATTTAATAAATAAGAGTAATCAATTTAGGAGCAGGAATTTGGCAGTGAAGTTTTTATGGTCTTTTATCGCTATAATATATTGTTATATTGTTCGATCGGAATCAAGTTGATAATCTAAAGAAGCAAGCAGTAGCCCGCGGTCTCGTGTCCGAAACTTCAATAACATCCTCTCTCATTTAATAAGTTAAAAAAAGTATATCTCACAATTCAAAGATTCGTCCCTTCGCCGGAAACACACCGCACAAAACTATCACTCCTCCAACATATATATAAGTTATATACACAGAAGGACGAGGAAGAGAGACACGTCGCAGAAAGCATCTCCCGCACACATACTCTACACATCGTATACCTACATATAACACAGAGAGAGAGAGAGTGAGTGGGTGCGAGGCGCGAACGCAAAGATCAAAGCAATGCCGCTATCTGCCGCGTCGCAGGCTTTGACGAGACGACCTGCAGCGAAACTCTCGCTCTTTGATATACCCCGTATGTGTGTGTATATATACACGAGGCTGCCGTTCTATACCTGATGCTCGATATGCGCGCAAACGTTTATATCGATTTCCTGATGTGCCGCGCCTTGGAAATGCATTGTCAATATTTGAGAAAATGAAAAATGCACAGTCGCCGCTGAGTATATGTGCATTTATATAGGCTGTGAGAGAGATAAGGTGCGAGAGCTGTAATCGCGCTCTGGGGGATTTCGTTTATTGCATGATGTGTGCACCGCGGATTATGTACTTTGAATTCATAATGCGTTAATAATATATAGGTGAAATAACGCGATGCGAGATGGAAAAAAGTTTGGGATGTATTTTAAGGAAAGGAAAAATAAACGTTCGAAAATTTATTACCCTCTTAATTTCCACTATACATTTCTCCCAATACTGAATGCTCCTCAAAAGTAAGTGTCACGTTTCGCGCTGCAGTTGTATGAATCACATTTTTCAAGCGCACAAGCTCGAAGAGAAAAAAAAGGCGCCTAATAGAAAAGCTGCCTCTCCCAGCGATATTATAAAAACAAGGCACTTCTATACATTCTCGCGCCGTGCGGTCTCGAAAATCGTATAATTTATTGACAGCCACTCGAACTTATACGCGCGAGTAAAAGTAAACGACGTTATATTTGAAAGAAAGGCAAAGAAAAAAAAGGGACATCGGACACGCTTAGCTCCTTTGCGATCGACGTTGGCGGCAAAAAAAAATTGCCTCGTCTCTTTACTCTATAGTCAACGTGACACCATCAGCCGGGCATCTGGTCCGTCGATGAGACTTAGCAGATGACGTGCCACCTAACGTGTGTATAGTCGTCGACTCTTCGTTTTAATGTATACAAACGGCAGCAGCAGCGCGATATAATATACACCGAGAGCTGCTGTCGATCTGGACGATCGATAAGTGTCGGTATGGTGAGAAGGAGTTTTTGATATAGACCAAATAAATCTAGGCTTGACGAGTTTAAAGCTGAGAAATTCTGGCTGTGTAGATGAACGAACGTGACGAATACTTCAAAATATAAAGCGTATATTTTCGTAGGTACAGTTCAAATATACACACTCGAGGAAAAAGCGCTCGGACGAAAAGATAACGCGCGCGTGAGAGATGCGCCGGAAAATCGGCAAGTATACTCCCTTATCTGAGAATAGTATGTATATATATGCTATATTATCGTTCGTGCTATACGTGCAAATCTCTCGAGCAAACTAACGCAGCCGGACAAAAGTAAAGAAATAACCTGCCGGACACAGACAAATATTTATCTCTCTCTCTCTCTTTCTCAAGGCTTCGGCTTCCGTCTCGGCGCATAATAATATATATAGAGCGCACTATGCGCAACGAGACGAGGCCCGAGCTTTTAGTGCTTAATAGCATGCAATAAAATGTCTCTCTCTCTGTAGGCTGACCGGTTGACCTAATTTTTCCAGACAACGTCCCAGGTATATAGTGCTGTAGTCGTATAATTATATATACTACGTATATTCAGCAGCAGAAACGGGAAGCTCTCTTGCGTGCGTTATATATTTTCCCCCGAGCGCTTCTCATTCTCGTCCAGATTTAGTGAGTTGCCGCGATTTATTATGGGCCGACGATCGCAATTTGCGAAGGACAGGATCGGCCATGGTTAGACTAAGACCCCCTGGACGCTTAGTAAAGGCCTCCGGATAAAAGGGTTTCTTGCGCCGAGCTGCGTTAGGGTTATGCCGGTCAGCGTAATATCGGTCCGCTGCACCACTTTCCTTCCGTATGACCCTTTTGGCCTTTTATTCTAGCCGAGGCTATATATTTTACTCTTTTCTATACCTGTGTGTTACTACTGCTGCTCCGCTTTCCTACAAATGTACACCTATATATAGTTATTATATGACACGGTTTGTGCAAAACTTTCTCGTCTCGTTGCGAATGCGTGCATCTCTCAGTTTGTGAAAGCTGTGCGCGCGAATTTCCGTTCACTTTCCTGATGATTTACTGCGCGTGCGCCGTGCGCGCATCTCTTATATATACTTTGAACATTTTTCCTGAGAGATGCGGCCCGTGTGCAGCCGAGTTTGTTTTTATTTTACGCATATACCTAGATATTTGCTAAATGAACGTATTCTCTGCAACCGATGCATATATATAAAGTTTTATTACGTCGGCAGCTTATGACGCAAAAGCGAGGACGATTTTATTGTCGTCCGTCTATATAATATCGTCGGATTTATATATATATTTCCCGACGCTACCGTTATGCAATCGTCCGAGAGATGCAATAAAATCGAAAATCCACGCCCAAGAGTAGAGCTAGAGATGAGCCTTTAATGACAGAGAGTGTCTAGACTCAAATCCCTCTCCACCCCCGCAATCTCTCGAGATGAAAAAAGATGTATGCATAACAGTCGTAAAACGATTAGCCCCGAACAAGTTGAACCAAATTCACGCAGGAATATTGAGATCCCGTAGAACAATGGGTTGTATATATCCTTCCTCCCCTTTAGAATACACCATCTTTGAATGGGGTAGATCTACGGCTCGATCTACGGTGAAGCTCCTCTAGTAGCAGGTATAACGGGCTCTAGCGGTATACAGAGTTGGAGGGAGAGTAAAGGGTCAGCAAGTAGCGCGTAACTCTGTCATTCGCTGCACACGCGGTCTCTCCGTACGTATTATCATTACCTGCATATATAGGTATATGTATGCAGACACGAGCATCGTGTCGTCCCATCTTAGGCCTGATAGGCGAAATCGGCAAGAGAGGTATATACACACAGATCTGCGAAAGAGACGGCCGAGGGTGTATCTGCTGAACGAGAGACCCCCGGGTTTTTACACACCCCTCATCTAATCCTCTGCCAAACACAATGCTTTATGATTTTATGTTTATTGTTTTTACGACTCTCTCTCTCTCTCTTAGCCAGTAGCGGCGCGGCTCTCTTGACCGTGTCCGCGCACGCGCATACCAGCGAATGTGTTGAGTATATGTATTAGGATCCTCTTGGGAGAGGTCCTATAGCCCTCGTGACCTCCTTTTTGCAAGACTCAAAATTTTCACCAGAGTGGTATATACATATTTTACAAACAGCAGCAGCTTTGTGCTAGTTATATATAGGTATGCGCGTTTTTGGGGCCGAAAACTAGACCGACCGGAGAGGCGAGAGGAGGATAGACCCTATTGCGCAAATTGCTGTTGTCGGAGTTTTATTGTTGCCGGAAAACGACTGTACAATGATCGAGGAAAGTTTTACGATGTTGTCCTGATGCTGCCCTCGTTTGACAAGTTGCGAAATTTTCTATGCCTGAAAATCGTTGCCGATGATACCATTAAAAACGCGCTCTCTCGGAGGGAGAGAAAAGTGCCCCGGAATATTGCCTTCTATATATCAACGAGACCTTTCTGGCTTTTCGAAATTTCGACTGCTGTCGTCGTAACAAGTTCATTTTTGTTTTATTGCGCGTTACGATGTTTTAGCACGTCGATCATGCCGGAGGATCTGGAGCAAAGAAGCGTTCATGATCGTTTTTTTCCCTCCAATTTTTCACGGAAGTGTCTAATACACTTTCACTTTCCTCCCAAAAAAAACAAAAAACGCACAGTATAAACTTTTTTTTAAACTACACAGTACAATCTTCGACCTACCGTAAAAAATACTGATGTACCGAAATGAAACGCCGTTTAAAAAAAGGAAAACCTTTTTTTTCCGGTGAAATTCCCGGGCACGCTTAACCGTCGCCAAATAAAACGATAAAAATTTTATTTTTTCTCAAGTCAGCCCGCTCGCTGCTAAAAAACACCTCTCCTACAACAGCCTTTTATTGCAATCAGTCACTCGGTCAGTATGCTGTACAGCCCCTTGGCTCGTGTCCGGCGCACTTTTTCTTATACCTGTGAGGGTTATACTACACCCCGTATACCTATACCCCGTAGCTGCAGCACGTTTTATACACTTTAAAACAGTAAAAAGGGTCGTTCCGCTGCTGTCACTACCGTTTCGAGAGAGAGAAAAAGTGAAAACGGTTATACCCCTAACGACACCGTCAATAAAGAAATAAAAAAAAGGCAGCAGCAGCAGCAGTCGACTGAAGGATTGGCTCGTGCCAGTGGCATATAAAAATAATAACAATAAAAAAAAGAAAGTTCAGCATGCGCGCGCGAGAGAGGGACACACGGCTAAATGAGAATTTCGCGCGTTTCGGTATATACATATATACACCATATATTAGAGGGAAAGCACGAGATGTCCTGAAACAATAGTCAATATTTTATAGACAAATATGTGTGTTCCTCGGCTTTGTAGAAACGCCGCGGCGGGAATCCCTTGCTCGACGGCTTTTCTCTCTTGAGAGACACGATGCGTGCCGAAAGTCAAAGATGGCATGTATTAAGACACACGTTTGGCGACGCGCGCAGCGTGAGCCGATTAGTCGGCAAATCTGGGTCGAGAACGAGTTGTTGTGATAAATATACTGTGCGAGCACGAGGGAGAGAAGTAACCGGGAAACACGTGTTTGGGGAAAAACAGCTCAGATCGGATTGTCGGGAGAGCTTTTCATTTTTCAATTATAACGGATTATAATAAGTCAGTGTGACGAAGGAATATACAGTCACAAGGAGCTGCTCTGTATGGTTTTAGTTGGATTTCGAGCTGGTACCCGCGCGCGCGCATGCGAAAGTCAGTTTTTCTCGGACTTTGCTTGAAGTGGCAGGACTGGGATTTTCCACTTCCCCCCCCCATCTGTTTAACGAAAAAATCGCGACACCATCTTCTATACGTTTGCAGGACACAAAAGCTCGCTTCATTTTTCACACAGCAAAACAGAGCTAATTTCTCTCTCCCATATTGAGAACACACAGCTGTGCGGAGCCTTGCGGCGGCTGTTTCGTGTAAACATATTTAGCCTAAACTGCGTGCGGCAAAGCACTTCCATACGATACACTAGAGAGCTGTGACTCTATATAGAAAGTGTTGAGAAGCTCTCTTTCGAGGAGGAAAGGATAATAAAGATTCTGACACGTCGAGCGCGTCATCTGCACTCGAGGTCGTGCCTCTGGCTTGTATTGCATTTGTCACACGCCGCCAGTCTACCTACTCTTGAAATGGAAAATCGAGAGAGCTGATGTATATAATAAAGCGAGATAAGTTCTTCACGTACGCGAAGGAGGAGGTGATTAGCTGGAAAAGTTATTTCACAAGAGAGAGAGAGAGAGAGCCGGCAGTCCTGTCACCATCAGACACCGAGAGTGTGTGCCTGTGCTTTCTCTCGTTTTATATAGATGACTCGGGTTGTTGGGAGGGACGCGCTTGCGAGTGCAGCACTTAAGTGCGGTCATTCCTCGTGTGCAGTGTATAGCAGCCCTCCGTGAATGTTATACGCCTCTCGATACGATGCAGCCTCTGCTTTTATCTCATCTCCGTTATTTTGACTTTTTCTTGGAATTTCGTCGTCCTTTTGGCTCTCGAATCTTTCCAAACCTCATCTCGGTATATATATTTGTCACTTTTTTTTTCTCTGCACGAAATTCTGGTCGAAAGATTGTAATCATTATTTTCAACGAAAAATTCACCCACTACATATACATACAATACGCTCGCTTTTTCCCCAGCGCTAAAATACTCCTCTCCGCAAAGCAATAAAAGCCGCGAAACTGCATAATAATACACGCGCGGCGCTCTACAGCTCGCAGAATAATAACGAGAAAGTTAATGAAAGCGAAAAGTGCGCTCGGCAAAGGAAGCCGCTCTAGGCATATATATACATACAGAAACTCTCTTTCACAGAGATAGAGATAGAGAGAGAATATCATCAGAGAGGGTCGTCTCGTGCGCTTGGTATATACATATAGAGAGTAGCGTCGGGAGCATCATCAGCAGCGGGAGCAGCAGCGGCGGTGCGGTATTCGCTCTCGAGTCTCTTCTCTCTGCTGATGGAGCTGGAAACCAAGTTAACCCGACCAAACTGCCACCCACGCCTCGGGCGCTCCGCAAGTCCCTCTCTCTCTCTTTACTCGTTCCGTATATATACCTATATATAAGCCCTCGCGGCCATTATACACGTTGTGCTTGTGTGTATGCTAAACATTTTCCTCCCCACCTGCTTCACATCATACTTGCTCCTCCTTCTGCTTTGTCGCGACGTTGTATATAGACTCGCTTTTTCGCGATCGCATATTTATACGAGCTTTTCGTCGTACATGTTATATTGTATTATGTGTGGAAGAGAGAGACAAAGGTGTGTCAAGTGCGAGGAAATATATAGTTTATCTACTGATGGTGACTAGCTGTCTGTCGGCTCGTAAATTGATAAGCTCCGCGATCTAGATATTGTAAGCGAGATAATGCGTGTAGTGTGTGTGTGTGTGTGTATTATAGGTATACGCACCGGTGCGTCGTATATTCTATAATATATATACTCGAGGATTTAATCTTCTTCCCGTTCTGAATCATCGCGAGCTTCGTGTAGGTTCTTTTCGCAAAAATCGTGAGAAACGCTATAATTGACGCGTTGTGTTTGCCGATCGTATCGATCGTTTCTTTCTCTGATGTGTCCGTGTGTTATATCGAATCACAATTGCGTATCCTTGTGCAGTACAGCTCTCGAGAGATATTTATATATAATACTTTGTAGCTTAATTAAACTGTTCGATTTTTTATATACGACGATTGACAAAAGAGTGCATCAGTTTATAATCCGATGGAAAAATCGAATCGTTATAATATTATATAGGAAGCTATATACATATATAACATCCCGCCCATGATAACTGCGTCGGATAAGCAGATGTCGGATGAGGCGCAGATTATAGAGCTACCAGGCATCATCACAGGCGCGGCTCTTTTGATATTATCGCCGCTCTTCACGATCGCATCGACACACCGTAAATCTATCACAGCAGTCCTCCGTCGGCAGGCTTCCTTTTAATATACCACCCATTTCTTGTATAATTTATATATCGCAAGTGAGGAAGCTTATTTCGTCGGGGATTTTTATTTAATTCCTCGAGTGTTTATTGCCAGCTCCAATACGTAATTGTATATGGTATACAATAAAAATTGCGAAGTTATATATGTATACGATAAATATCGACGAGAAACGGTTGAACAAACCCGAGAGGTTATTGACGATTGTTTCCCTTTTTTTGCGACAGTTTCATCGGACATTTCCATCGGAACTATATACTGGTTTACAAAGGAATACTGCGATGATTGCTTTTTGATTGGACGACTTTTATTTTTCTCGATAATTATATTACGGCCGGTCTTCGGTACAACTGCGACTGTAAAATCGTCGTAAAACTACGTCGACGTTGAATAACGTTTTACTATAGCTGATACCAGAAAAATTAGAGCGCGTTGAGTTAAGCGTCTAAATAATCTCACTTAGAACAAAAAATCAAACGATTCGCGAGCTACCGTAACCGCTCTCTCTCTCTCTTTCTCTATATATAATCTTATCGAAGCGAATATATATGTCGACATCAAATAGTTAACTGCATCATCGATGTCTCTCTCTCTCTCGCCATAAATCACATTGAACAAATACCGCAGAGATATCGCTGCTCGCGTCGATAAAATCAATATATTGAACTTTGAATCAGCGACCATCGTCGGCTTCTCTCAAAGACACTTCACTTGCAGCATATCAACAATAAAGAAAAATTTTTCTCACAGTGTCCAAGTATACCATAATACAGACCCAGCGGGCATCAGCCATAACGATCGTACGTACACCTAAAATATGTATATAGTATATAAGCTCGCGTCGTCGCGTGGCGCCGAAGAGAGGAGAGAGAGAGAGAGAGAGAAGCATCAGAAGCAGGAGCAGCAGCAGCCAAAGCGATCCCTGAAGAAGCACAGAGCAGAAGCATTGCCGGCAGCGCAGACAGCAGCAGCAGCAGCAGCTAGGCGACGCTCCGCCCCTTGATTCCTTTGCCGCACCAACCGTAAGCTGCAGTAGGAGGGGCTCCAAACACGTTCCCGACTGCTCTCTCCACTGTACGATCCGTTCTCTCAACTCAGTATCTGCTCGGAGCTCGAACTAGCAGTTTCAAGCTACCAGCTTAGCTGTGCTATACATACTTGACAACTATACTACTTTGCTATAGTGTCTTGTTAACGACGACAGTGTGTCAGTGTGTTGGATTTGCTAGTGAAGGATTTATATACATAACACTTTGTGATGGAGCCGCTGACACCCCCGCATACGCCACCTCACAGCAACGCTAATCTTCGTTGGCCTGCACCTCATCCTCATCAACAAGCGGCATTCCTCGACCACTGGATTCGTAACGCTACCATCTTGGCAGCTCGTGGTTGTTGTCCACCTGGTCCCGGGCAACAGAGTATCATGCAGATGGGTATGGGTCTGAATCCGTTGGCTGCCGCTGCTGTTGTCCAGCAACCACCGCCGTCGTCTTTCCTCAGCCGACGGCTACCCGGACAGCGACCGAAGAAACAGTTCATCTGCAAATTCTGTAACCGACAGTTCACCAAGAGCTACAATCTTCTCATCCACGAGAGGACACACACCGACGAGAGGCCCTTCTCTTGCGACATCTGTGGCAAGGCTTTCCGTCGACAGGACCATCTCAGAGATCACAAGTAAGTTATTCCTTCTTTTTTTTTGCTTCGTCACACCTGTTCTTTTGATTTTTATCGCTTCGAGATATTATTATATATATACGCGCTATATAATCGACACGCCTTATCTGACCAGTTGCTTCTTCGCTTATTCCAGATACATCCACAGCAAGGAGAAGCCTTTCAAGTGCGGCGATTGCGGCAAAGGTTTCTGCCAAAGTCGAACCCTCGCTGTCCACAAAACCACCCACATGCCCGAGTCGCCGCACAAGTGTCCGGTTTGCTCGCGAAGCTTCAACCAGAGGAGCAACCTCAAGAGCCACATGCTCAGTCACACCGACATCCCGCAGGATTTGCGAATCGATCACCAGAATAAATCTTACAAGATGAGGACGACGTTGCCGCAACAACCGATCCCCAGTCAACGACTACCCAAACTCGGGTTTACCATCGACGAGATAATGCGTCGTTAGGATATATATTATTCGTGCGTGCGTGTGTGTGTGTGTGTGTGTGAATCGTGTGCTTTTCTCTGATGTTTAATTATATCTAAGCACACGTATATCGATGTCTCGATGTAAATATGTAAACATAATCGCTCCAAGAGGCTAAATGCGCCAAGCTCCGATCTCGCAGCCTTTTCCGTATACGTGTATTATATATGTGTTTTGGAAAAGCCGCTAGTCGACGATACCGATCTTTGCGCGATATTAGTATATTATCATTATTACTATTATTATATTCCAGTGAGCGTTTTCTTGTATATCTCTATATATACATATATATATGCAGACGGACGGTCACGTCGTTCTCTGCAGTCGTGAAATCGAGTCGCCTCGATGTTACCGATTATTTATATAATATATACAATATATAAGAAGCGATCGTTATAAATATAAGAAACCTGTAAATATCGTTTACCGTTTTACGTATATAGATGTATAATGACGTTATAGTTCGTAGGTGTATGTGTGCATGTGTGTCTCTCTACATGATGAGTCTTCGGAGTATACAGAGCGTTGGCCACAAAAGAAAAAGACAGATGCAGAAAGGCCTCGTTCCGTTGGACTGTAATAAGTATAAGACGCGTATTGAGAGAAAGCGCGACGCGCAAGTGTGAATCCGACAGATTGGATGAGTGAACGGGATGGATGAGAGAGTTTTAAGCTATACCATAATAGAACCAATTGTTAAGTATACACGTCTGCACGAGGCTGGATCGTCGTAAGATCATGCGTTACCTACTACGCTTTTAAGATATATACGTATAGAAAGAGAGATTTATGTATACAAGCTATACCAAAAAGACGGAGGAACGAGGTCCGCACGCAAAAATGAAAGCCTGCAGTCCTAGTCGATCTTGTATTATAGATTTTGTTGTTATGTACATTTAGGTGGAAAGAAGAGAGAGATATGCGATTATATTATAACTTGCTGATCTATCTTATATATTGCTTGACTTTTTTTTGCATTTATTCACACCTCTTACACACTCGAGATACCTCTTTGTTATCCTTGAATCGATTTTTCCTGCTTCTCAAATATTTCCTTTATTTTAATTCAACAATAGCATTTTTCTATTCAACTCGAATAAATAAGCTTGCGCAACTTGGCCAGCTAAATCTGATACATCCAAACCCTCGCGGTAAACGTGATACTGACGCCTCATCATCACCGCCGCCGCCGACGAGTTGGCGGCAGTTAACCTGATGCTTGCTCGCGTCAGGCAGTTAGCGTTTGTTTAACTTTAATTAATCCTCTCGGCCTTATACTGGCTCACAATAAAAGATAATGAAAAAGCGAGTAAACAGATCTCGGCTCTTCTTTTATTGTGACGGCCACTTCCCCCCCTT
This sequence comes from Cecidostiba fungosa, assembly GCA_900474305.1. NCBI lineage: Eukaryota > Metazoa > Arthropoda > Insecta > Hymenoptera > Pteromalidae > Cecidostiba > Cecidostiba fungosa. Next base: position 37,166 of record UCOJ01000388.1, read on the forward strand.
ACGTGCCCTTTCCTATACTAACTACGTTTGCCCCTTGTTGTCCTCGTTCGCACCCCTCATTGACCTCCGAGAAGCTTTTCACGCGTCGGTGTAAAACTGCAACGGTACTTTGGACCAATTTTCTATATATTTACACTTTCTTTGTCCATGTGTTCGAGTGGACAACTGCCTGATCCATGCACATGTTGCGATTTGGATCGTTACCGATTGTTTGTTTGTTCGAGAACTTGCGTTAAGAGAGATATCTTCGACGTATTTGGAAATAATGATTTTTTTTATGCATGTAAATATTCTTATGGACTTATTTGTTACGCAGATCGAACAACATCCTAAAACGCGCTTGTCAAGTTTTATTACACGGCATGATTAATTCTGAAAAAGAACGAGTACATAAATTTGTAATGAGAGTGCAGCCTTATTAGATAGTATTACGATCTTTTTTAAACAAAATGCAGTGCATGCGAGTATCGATCTCGTCAGTATATAGTTGTCTACTTTATCGACTCCACGTTGTACACGGAGGACAAAATTTCGCCACCCTGGAGCACTACACATCAGCAGCCGTAAAACAAAACAGTTTTGGACTGGCCTTTCCCCTATCTTCGATTCAACTGTCCGCGGTTCTCTATAAATAGTGTCTATACCGAGTGAAGATAGGTGGCGCATAGGTGCTTTCTTATAACTCTCAAGCACTACCTGCGCCCACACTGCATTACTGCATATTATAGCGGTGTGCCACCTATTCGAAAATTGTCTTTGATCTGCTTGAGCCGCTCATTCTATAACTGTCTAGTCTTGTGTGCGACTTATTTTTGAATTTAATTTTTTTCATATCCTATTTCTCGCTGATTATAAATAAATGTATATATGCGAAAACATCGCTTTAATCGCGGTCTTTATTATAGCAGGCATAATAAGCATTGTTGCTCGTAGATTGAAGCAAATTGCTTGTTCTTGGAAATTATGTGCTGTTCTTATAAATACAAACGCCACTTTTATTTTTGTGCAATAAGTTATATGTATATTGCGTAAGCTAAAATTGTCGAAGCACACGTATCATATTTAAAAATAGAAAGAACGTCGCTTAAGCGCATTGCATATACAATTATAGCGGTTGACAATGCATCAGTTTCAATATATTTATTAGAAAAAATTCTAGTACACCCATCAAGATAAAATACCAAACCTTCAAACGAAAATAAAACAAAGAAAAAAAAATAATCGACGAATAGATGAACGAGCATCATATACATCACACTTTTCGCATCACACAGCTGATGCTCGTCAAGGCGAATTATTATCTCTCTCTCTCTCTCTCTCTCGAAAGTTTATTGTCGAATCGGGCTTAATACGCGTCTCTGACAGCTAATAACCGGCTCCCGCTTGCCGGCAATTTATTAAATTGAAGAGCGATTACGGAATTATACGACTATCGAAAAAGAAACTTTTGACACTCCACGCAGCGATTCGCTCTCTTAATTTCATAATTCGTATCAAAACGTTCCTACTTTTGGGTAGCCGCTGTTCCCGCACGCCGTAATTATACTATAATATAGAATCGGAAGACGAGTAGAGGCCTTGAGACATCTTCTCTGTGGTATACTACTTTTTCTCAGAGAGAGAGAGCGCAATAAGTCGGGCGGATGAAAAATGATGCTCAGAGCCGACAACAAAAAATAAGACGCCAAGGTGTGCGAAGCCTTTAAAAAAAAAATATGCACGCGTGTGTGTACATACACGTATACGTAGGCGGATAATGATTTTCTGACAGTATACGTATCATTTCGGGAGTAAACCTGCAGTTTCCTCTGCGCTTGATTTAGGAAGCGATTACCTTTCCGCCTTTCGGGACAACTCATCAGCGCCGTGTATATATAAGCTCGTGTGTGTGTGTCTGCGAGGATCCCAGGAACCGCGTGGTCTTCTGATTATTGTAATTAAAGCGTTTCTAGCGAGTCTACTAAAGAGCAGAGAGAGAGAGAGAGTGAGTCCCTCGAGCGCCGGCTACTATACCTACTAGGCTACTCTCTCGCCCACCACACTTTTTTTCGCTCCCAAAAACAGAGACTCTCTCGGTTATAGGTGTATACCCTGTGTAAGCGCGCGAGATGCGGCACTTAATGACAGAGATAGCCCCGGAGAGAGATTTCACGGATTTTTGCTGATTATACACTGCGCGTAGTCTCCTGGAAGAAGTCAATCATCCGTTCGTATATATATATATATATATGCTGGGATGTGTTTTGTCCCGCCTATTGATCGGGAAAATTCATTAATGTAGAGACGCGCGCGGAGCCTTTATATTGCCTATTATAATATGCGATTATTATCGGCGGCTTTGGATCTACATCGCTTGTTTTGTTTAAGTTTACGTAAATTATATAATAGCCACGAAAGATAGACCAGTACGGTTATTTTATATTTACGCAGACGTGTATGCACACGCTGTAAAAGAGTTTTTTTGTATTACTACATTGCGGATGTAGAAATAAATAGAGCTGTAATTTTGCAGTAATCATTACTGCATTTAATATACCGTAAATTGATTGAGAAAAAGTTTATTTCCTCCATCTAATGTAGTAGTAATTTTACAAAAGACTTTTTACAGACTGTCTACGGTATACCGGTCCATCCTCCTTACCGCGAGTGCAATATCTCGGACCGTATCTCTCGAGTGAGTTTCGGGCCCTCGGGGTAAGGGTGAGAGACCGCTGGAAGCTTCGTCTTGAAAAAAGCCTCCGAGAAGCATTCCGAAGCGCGAGATTCTCCCACACCTGCACTTGCTACTTTCAGTGCGTCTACTGACGATGGCCTGTAGTCTCTCTCTCTCTCTCTCTCGAAAATTATTGTCGGAATTTAATTACCACTTTTCGGCTGCATCGGAGCTGTTCTCGTCCGCTGATGGCTACGGTATACGATATATATATAAGCAACTGCAAAATTTCTACTAGTTGCGCTCGCGCGGCGGCAACGGCTGTGATTAGTGGTATTTTTTTCATGGCTCCTCCTGGAATCTCGTCGGAGAGAGGGGCCGTAAACCGAAAGTGTTTTTGCGAGGCTGCAGTTTTTCAAATCTCTCTCATCTTGCCATCATTTATTGTAAAATGATCTTTCTGAATCGAAAGCTCGATACGATTAAATTATAAAACTCCTCTGCGTGTGTGTGTGTGCGAAAGAGCTGCTGTGGGAATATACAAGTTCGTTTTTGAATGGCTAATCCGTTAAGCCTCGAGAGTTCTTCCAGCTCATTAAGCCGTATTTCACACTCGTCGGCGCTGCGGAGGGCTTATGGTGCATCAATTTGTGGTGGTCGACGACCCTGATGCAGATATGGCCAATATACACACACACACGCACACTCGAGAGAGAAATTCCCTTCCAAATATTTTCGACCTCGTCGACTGTCTCTTTCTCTCACGATATCGTGTGTCATAAAGTCGTCATCGATACACTACATCTCTTCTGCTGTAAGCCGAGTATTTTAAAAAGCTCGTCGCGCTGACATAACATGATTATTAAAAAAATTCGCTGTTGCTCGCTGCTACGTTGAGAGTAGGTATTATATCTGTGTGTATTTAGTTTGCGTTAGTTTGGCATATTAGACAAATATCTGTTCTATAATATAGATCGCCTAAAAAGCCGATTGATCTGTCATTCTGTAGAAGACTGATAATATTTCGTAACTGATGTGCAGAACGACTATTTAAAATTCCGTTGAATCAAAAACAATCTCACCCTCGCCAAAAGCTCATTTTTACAAAAATCTATATAAGTAGTTATTTCATCGAGAAATTGCAGCATATCAGCCCTGCAGCCGACTATATCATTTTTGGCCTTTTATACCGCTTAGCTATCGCTCTATACATGATTATTCGTTAGAAGCTCGCGCCATATTAGAGGTTGCACCTCCCCCACACTGTGCGTATGTATATATATATACACACGAGTATAGGCACAGAGAATAGAAAAAAATGAAGAACGACGGAGAATTAGTTGGCGCGTATCCGATTAGATTGGCGGCCGCCTGTGTGTTATATACAATATATACACGTATATCCGCACGCGTACGTATGTGGGCGAGCTGTGGGAGAATGAAGCTCTTCTCTCTCTCTCTCTCTCTCTCTCGAATTCCGACTCGAGCGATTTTTGCGAGAGGGAAGCGATGATCGGCGCGGTGTGGGCGCACAGGCTTGCGCGCATATACCCATGTGTATACCCTTTCATTAGGGCGTGCGAGGCTTATCTGAAGGGTCACGCCGCCGCCGCAGAAGAGCCAGAGAAAGAGAGAGAGTCTATATACATGACCTCGTCGGGGTCCCACACACATACGACGAGACTGAGAATCTCGAATTCCAGGAGTTCGCTGCACACCCTTGTCCCGCAATTTCTGCGCACGTCCGCCTACGATTCGCGCGGTGTATACGTATATAGATGCTTTCTTTTTTCTACGCGTTTTGTTCGTCATTCGTCGAAACATACACCGGCGCCAATTACCCGCGAAAGCTTGTATAGCTATGTATACCGTCTCATTAGTCCTATTTGGTAATCATTCAATCATCCGTCTCGACAGTCGGGTGGACTTATTCCTGTGTAGGTGGTAGTATACTGCACGTAGTGTGTGTGTGACTCGGACTTCTCGGATTAACCCAATTAGCCAGCGCGAGTAAACTTTCCCATCGATGTATAATGAACGTATATCTCTTTCTGTATGCGAGAGTAGTCGAAGCTAATCAAACGGCGAGTCCAAGACATTAGATATGGCTGACCATATCTGGATTCCTCTACTATACGCGCAACTATAGATAAACTTGCAAATTATACAATTATATTCTAAAACTCTGCTGTTCGTTTTTCATCACCAACTAATTTTTGATGGAATAATAAAGCATCGAAAATTATAATAACTCAATTGAATACCAAAGACAAAGTTTCGAAACCTCGCGGTACCGACTCTCCCAAGAGAAAAAAAAGTACAAGCCCGTTCATTCCCGATTCAAAATTTCGATTGCCGATGATCAGTTTGTATTAGGCACAGTTCCCATACATATACCGACGCATTCGGAATGTCAGTACAGGTATATATACACAAGATGCTTTCTCATGGCATGTACCATCATCTCAGAGCGTTGAAACGTAAACACACACAGAGACGGAGCAATGTTTCGATCGTATCGTCACGTGCAACCGCAGAGATTCATAAAGGAAAGCGATTTGACTTTACGAGCAACGAAGCACTTCTCTCTCACTCTTTCACAAGTCGATTATTCGGGGTTTCCTTTGCTGCTGTATACAACTGATGATCGAGAGTCTGCGGTTCTCTATACACGGCGGCGCCGAGGTCAGACAGAGACAGCGCGAGTATCTCAAGAGCCGTGAGAGAGAGAGAGAGAGAGAGAGACACATAGTCAGTGTCTGACGCAAAGAGAGCGACTTCGCGGAGGAGTATAGCACAGGCTGCTACTCTCGGTCAAAGAAAAAAAAAGAGCACGGCAAATTGTTTGGGAGACCCGAACGGGGCCCCCGTGACCTGTGGTTATAGGGCGGTGCGCCCTTTTTTTCTGCCCGGCAATTAGGTAAACGTCCGTAGTGCCTCTCGTCGTACTATACTCCGTTCACATTGTGTAGAGGTATACAGATACACACACACATACGTACAGTCTCCGCTTTCTGCACTGCTATTAGTTAGTAGTATAGTTTAAAAGCGCAGATCGAGCCGACCGCATTGCACATTCCGCCAATTTTCATACAGCCCGCCGCGTTTGCATATACACATATGCATCATATATACGTATAAGAGAGTCCATCAACGGTCGGTAGGCTACTGCGCAGGTCTATCATACCGACCGAGCGTAACAGTATAGAGAAAGTTTCGGCTGTCTACGCTGCCGCAGTGCGATGTCGCCCCTCGACCATGACCCCTGCAGTGTGTTGCATATACACAGTGCAGTGCACAGCTCTCGCGATCCGCCAAGTGGCGCCACCTGTTCCCAAGCGCGCCAAACTCGAATAACGCGCGCGTGCGTCCTCGTGGGAACTGCGCGGGCGCTTAATTGGAGCGCCGCAGTATAAGAGAGAGAGAGATCGATTCGTCTCTTCTTCTTCTTCTTACTCTTTCTCTCATCTGATGTCCCGTGAGATCCTGCGCTCTCTTTTCTCTCTCGCGTGACGATTTCACGAGTGGAAGCGTGCTTCTTGCGCGCCGTAGAAAAGAGAACTCGACTTTGTATTAGAGGCCGACAACCGTGACGGAGGGATAAAGAATCGCGTATAGCCGTCGGCGCTACCGCGCCTTATATATATAAGCCTTGTTCTACAGAGTTAAGAACCGTTTCGTCAATCGCGATTGTCAGTCCCACGGACTGATGCTGCTGCTGCTCCTGATGTTGTATATATAGTGAAACTTTTGCTGTCTTCTGAGAGAGAGAGAGAGAGTCATAAAGTCGCCGAAATGCCGAGCGATTGGTTTGATTAGGCGCCGCTTCACTGCAGCTTCTAACTTGTGTACACCTATATCTGCAATATTTCTTTTTAGGAGACGCCTATAAATTAGCGTCGAGGTTTTCTATACCTTTTTTGCGGCTTCTCTCTCGTAATAAAATCGCTCGTGTTCGCGCCTTTCGAAAGAGAAATCTCTCTCTCTCTCTCTCGTTGTAATACGAAGCCCGCAAAGTGGAAAACGATCGATGCTTTTTCGTTTAATTATTGCTGGCTTGTTATCGAATTGAGAGGAACAATTTTTCTTTTTTTTTTCGTTTTAGAAAAGAAACTTTATAGGCGACTCTTTTGTTCTTAACGCGAGATGAGGAGAAATTTTCGATTCGATCTTCGAGGCAATAAAGGCGCGTTTTATAATTGTCGCATTAGCAGTGTAGTGCGCCGCCACAAAAACGGTCTACAAGAGAGTAAACTTTCTTTAGACTATCGCGTGCAGAGTCGTATATATTATATTCTCGGAAGCTACTTGGAATTAGAAACCCGAGGTGTATGAGCATAGTCTATTTAAATTTAACGAGAAATTAACGAAAAGCTAACAGCGGCGATAAGAAATGCTCATTCTTGAGATTGCGTGCTGATGCGAGAGGTGTTCCGAGTATTTGTACGTAATAATGTAGAGGAAAAATGAAATAAAAAGGTGAATGCATTACTTAAACTAAGTCGTCGTATCTCGAATAAATATCGTATTCAGTATCTTTCACCTGATTAGACATGTAATATGTCTAGCAGGTCGTTATTACAATCGTGACGACGGAGTGTGTACAGTTTATGACACTAATCCGATTATAACTTCAAGGAAGGTTAATCTAATCGCTCGTGAATTCAGTTAGAGTTTGCTCTTTCCTATCATATTAGAAAATACCAACCCGAAAACATAAGGATGAAATATTCTTATATTATCCCAAATTTTTTATATAATCACCTCGCACACGATTGCTTAATTGATTCGTATACGCGTACAAAAGCGAATCCAATTTGTATCGTCACCCTCATCATTAAAATAATGCTCAACTTTCTCGTTAAGCCTTGCACCTTTTCACTTGTTGCGGTAATTGACTTTGATTTACGATCTCTCTCTCTCTCTCTCTCGACATCATCGATGCAGCGGATATCTTATATATATAGACAACCTTCATCGCAATCGACGTGCGGCGCACCTCTTTATGCCCAAAATCTCCAATTTCGCGTATATATAATAATCGTCTCTGTATAGAAAAGGATCGAGGCATGAAATAAAAATTTTTAGGCTGTATAACGAGAGCGCGTTGGATTAACCTCGGTATACACACTCGCGCATTATCGACTAATAATTCACGGCAGCCGAGACAGTGATTGTCAGTTAACTTGCCGGGCAGCGCACCTCACTCTCAGATCTCATAAAGGATCATTACTGCCGAGCAATAATCAATTTCACCGAGCTGGGAAACCAGTTCATCATGTGGAAATTTTGAAAAATTATATATGCAGAGACGATATATCTATCGTGCTGGTTTTCAAGGGATGAACTTTGTATAATTATGATTTTAATCAACTCAATCTCAAAATTGAAATTTCAAAAAAGGGTTCATTCGGTACCCAGCGTAATAATCAAAATTCGCAAAGCAAGCATAAAATGTTCGAATTTCTTTTTTGTAAAATAAATTTTGACGATCAATGTAGCAAATATTTAATAGAGCATAAACGAAACATACCTATAATACACAAGACCGCTCAATCGTCTCCCCTGAAGATTTCGGTCCTCCCTCGCATTCGGGCATCGCAGATCCCCATCTCTTCCTTTATTACCTATATATATAATAAGAAATTCCAAAGATATCCCGGCATACCGTTCGATAAGTATGCCACTACGCTGCAGAGCAGCATCGCAACTCCCTTTCGAGCCTCTGGAATGCCAAAAAGAATTACAGCTTTGGGTCCGCCGCCGCCGCCGCCGCCGAGATAAATAAAGATAATTGATTCGGCTATACCGATCTGACAAGCTGCTGCAGCAGTGTAGAAGTAGTTTGCGGTGCGGGGGTGGCACGGCTGCATCAGTTCGCCATATCGGAAGGTGGGAGCCAAGAGAGAAAGAGCGGCGTGTAATGAAAGGGTGGCGTATATATATAAGCGTATATAGAGAGGGCTGAAGCAGCAGCAGCAGCAGCAGCAGCAGCTAGGAGGAGTCGCTTCTCTTCGGCGTTGTTGTTCCCACGGAGGAGCCACCCCCGCTCTCTCTCTCTCTCACTCACTCGCACCCTGGCTGGTCAGTGCTGCCTACGTGACCTCCGACCCGCCATTAGCTCTGCGCGCCCTCCGGCTACCCACTCCCACGTGTATATATGTATATATGCATACACGTGCAACATACACACACACACATACAGCAGCTTCTCCCCCGCGCAATCTCGTAATTCATCGGAGTAGGCCGCGTGTATTCGCTCCCTCCCTTTCCCACAGCGCTTGCGCGCGCGCGCGAGAGAGAGAGAAAGCCGCGACGACAGCCAATTAAGCTGGCTGACGCGACGCGGGTGCAGCCAAGAGAGTAGCCCCGAAGAAGAGAAGAAGAAGAAGAAGAAGAAGCGGGCGGCATTCCCAGGAGGCGCGGGGTCATGGGAGGACCCTCGGGCGGCTTCTTTCCTTCTTCTCCGCGAGGGCCCTGTGTATCTATATATATATATAGGTATGCGCGAAAGACCAAAGTGCAGTGCGGTGTAAGTAGTACGCGCGGTGCTGCAGGACGACCGAAAAGGATCGACGGGGGAGAAAGAAGTGAGAGAGCCAAGGAGAACCGCTCGCAAAATGCTGCGCTGCCCCTGCTATCGCGTCTTTTTCTTTATAATATAATATATACCGAGCGAGCCTTGCTGCTGGTGAGAGAATTGTCGTCGATTTTTTTTTTTTTTTGACTTTGGGATCTTTATTATCACATTGACGGTGTGTGTGTCTAGTTTCGACGCAATGAGAGCTGTTTCATTACGATATACTTGAAGCTTTATCGTGAAAAGTGCTGATGATGGATACTTGAAACGATAAGCTCAAATAAGCTCATCTAACGTAATTTAGATCAGGCGAGTGGACTATGTCGTAAGTAGTATATAAGAATCAATAACGCGCAAAGGAAACCATATACACGTTCATAAACCGTGAAAACTTTCATTCACTAGTCCGCTCGTCTTCTTCTTTCTCCTTCTTCTCTTATTTTTTTTTCCTCCTTATGCCCATGGGAATTGAGATGTAGGTATACACAAGCGTTATATTTTGTGGCGAACGCGGAATTATGCTCCATTGAGTATTATATATCTCGGTATATACTGCACCAAAGCGCGAGTGATGTTTTAAAAAATTGCCGAACGAACTACTTATCGTTGCGCTATAACCCTTCGAAGAGAGAGACTTACGATTATCGCGTCTCTCCTCATTTATTTCTCTACATTATACTCACACACGATTCAAAATACCGCATCGTGCTCTCGTGCGGCGCCGCTGTAATGCTTATAATCTGCGGTATCCGAGAACGCGGTTTGCTGCGGTTGATGCGGATTTGAAAGAAAGTATGGCAAAACTCAGGCCTCTGTATATAGCTGCGAATTTTAGTTTAGTCTCATGTGCGGAGGAGAATGTGTGAGAGTATACATGGGGGAAAAAAGCTCTGATTGTATATAGTTTGAGTAATTTGAGAAATTGTGCATGATGCTATTTTTTAAATTTTTCTGCTGAGAATTGACGCGTGTTCTATAATATGGAGATTTTGTCTATAGTAAAAAGAATTGTCTTTGATCATTATTTTATTGTCATCGTATTTTTTTGTCTTGGCATATACGGTATATCTGAGTAGCGAAATAATAGTAAGCTCAGATCGACACGTTGGGCGATCGAGGAGGTGTGGAATGTTCGAATTCGATGTCTAAGCCTATAATTAATAGAATTAATAAAGGTATGTGGATATACTCCAAAGCCTATAAACGGTATAGCTGGAAACTTTATAAATGTTTAGCAGGCTCAGCTGCAGTTGTAGCGTGAGCGGCCCAATCAGTATAAGCCTAACAAGGCTGCCTTGTGTAAACGTGGTGAAACACACCACTATAATAATATATGCAGTGTACGCGTAGACACTGATGGAGGGAAATAGGAAGGTGTCTATGCGCCACCTATCGTCCCTAGCCAGGGACTAGAGTTCGATCGGTGGGAAAAAGCAGACCAGTCCAAAACTGTCCTGTTTTACAGCTGTATAATACTCGTGTGCTTGATGTCACTACTACCAATGCTCGCATATCGCTAACGTTGCAGACTTTTTTTCATGATGTATAGGCAAAACTCACACTTTTGCTTACAATCAAATAAATACTCCTTTGTATAATAGAGGAAGCAATTCAATAATACATTAGCTAAATCACGATGAAACTAGAATTGAGTATGAGCATAAAGGTGCGAACATTCATGATGCGTGGTTCTAGGGCATTTATACAGAAGGTTTCCTTATACTACTCTCAGACACACACATCAACAGCATCAGCAGCATCGGTTTATTTTCGCTTGCGAACATCAGCGCAGTAGTAGTAGTTTATACAGGCATATGATGTAGGCGCATGCATACAGGTGAACACCGCGCGCGAATAACGAGCAAAACGCCATTAAGCTCTCAAGTGCACACTATACATGTATATGTACGCAGCGGCCGAGAAAGAGAGATAATTAACGCATTAACCGAGAGGCATAGCTATACTCCTATATACGCGTTCTCAGCTGCACTTATCTCTATCTCGGTCTCGCGTGGCTTCTTTTTTTTATCCTATTCCCTTTTCACTTAATTATGCGAGGCAGTGGCAGGCGGCGCCAGCTGTTTCGCTGCTACCACCACCGTCGGAGTTCTAATGTGTGGTTCAGATACATATATAAGCTCGAGAGTTTCTAGATACATATTATGCGCACGGCAGTCGAGCATTACAAGCTTGTGTTTGTGTGTGCGTTGAGTGGACAAGTTGCGGATTTCATCTACTTTCTACTGTTACGCAATAGTTGAGCCAAGCGCTAATGGAAAGTGATTTATTTTAATCGTGCGCTCCTATGTTTCTCAATTTCACATCAAGAGCAGTGGAGTATAATATATAATAGTGTGGCTGTGCGCTTGAAATACGGAGATTTAATGCGAGAGTGCACTGATTCGATTGCGACGTGCCGAGAATTAATTTCAAACGCGTGCATTGCGAATTTTTTCAGTATAATAGTCCAATTGATGGATTCTACATTATTATAATCGAATTGAAACGTATTAGAGGTCTATGCAACGATCATTATTCCTGCCAAAAAATACACTGTCATCTAAATACTCCGACTATTTTTTTCACGCCATCAGTATACTATATACTGGACGTAAGCGTGGGAGTTCTCCCTCCCCAGAGAAAATAACAACAGCCCCCGGAGCAAGGATAATCTCAAGCAGTATATAATATAGCTTTGGCGCCTGACTGACTTTTTGCGAGTCAAAAATGAGCCTCTGAAAAGAGACGGCGAACAAACGACACCGCGGGCCACTCTCTACAAATCTATACTGGCACACTCGGCCACTTAATGGGTAAACAGTCCTTGAGCTCGTGCAGCTCGCGCGCGTCAGTTCGCCGTAATTCGTATAAGTGTTGCAGAAGCCTACTGACCTTGCTGCTGCTGCTGCTGTTGCTGCTGCTGGGCCCCGGGGGTCCAAAGACTCGACCTCGGACTAACAACAGGTGGTCAAAGCTACCGCTGACTGGCTGGCAGCAGCAGCAGCCCCTTCTGTGTCGCCCGCGAGATCATGCACCGCACGCTGCAAAACGTAGGTATTTATGATGCAGAAGTGCGCGGGGGATGAATGTTGGGAGTAAACACTCTTATGGATTTCCCAAAAGTCACTGTACTGATACTAATCTTTAGGGAGGGTTCTGAACGACTGGAGAGCACGTGCCGGTTTCGAGTCTCTAATTGTTTGTACTAATGTACGCACTGACGTACTCGTCCATTTGAAAAATAATCCGAATAAACCAAAGCGCCATCTCGAGCTAAACCACATCTGACCGGAATGATTTGTCCCTGTATAATCAATGTTGCGACTGCAGCGCGAGAGTCTCACGCGGTGCCGATGATTAAAAGTGCGTAAAGCTGAGAGTAGCTGCAGTGCGGGTGCCCTCTGAGCTGCAGTGTCTTATATATATAAATATATATATACGCGTATCGCGTCGAGGCTCCCCATAGCTCTCCGAGCAATATATCAAAATACATTAATTTAAGGCTAAGAGTGCACATACGAGAAGATTTACACATGCATAATCGCGCGGCTGGAAATAACGCGAACTGCTGCTGCCTGCTGCTGTAAAAACATTTGGCTTTCTCGCGTATACTGCAGGGCTAAAATAAGTGTCAATTTATGTCTACATCGAGTTATATCGTTAGAAGCACTGGTAATGCGCTGATAATCGTGTCGATGTATCGATTTTTCTATATTACACACTTACGCAACGGGCTTGTTATACTGCATTTATCAAACTTTTGTAATAATCAGTATATCTCGAGAGTTTAATTAAAACACATATATGAGACGTATATCGATTTACAAGAGAATTCGAAACTGCGTCTCGGAACTGAGTCAGACACCGGAAATCGAACGAGTTCGATCTTGTAAATATCTCCTCGATTTTTGCCGCACTGCTCTGGTAGAGAGTATCAAATCCCGCGAGATATGGCGATTTGTGCAGATCGATTCGCGACAAGAAACGTCGCGGTGGCTTTGGCGTAGGTGTATTCCTTTCGAGAAAGAGAGAGAGAGAGAGAGAGACAAGCTCAAGAAAGAGAGAGGGAACGTTAGAAACACGATCGCAGAGAGGGCAATGCATCGCGGCGGGCGGCGCACTTTGTAACAACGCGCGGCCTTTTCACGTCGATTAATCTTACCAATATATATTCAGCACGCTGCGTGAGCGCCGATATATCAGGAATAAAGTGTCGTGCTGCGTTCGAGTCCCTTATACTCGGCGACGACGACGACGACGACTCCCCCGCCTCGTGAGCCCTTTTTATATTGTATTACTTTGCCATTGACAATGTACACGGACCTCAAGCTTGTATATATAGATTCTTTTTTCGCGGATGATCGTCGCCAACCCTCACTATATGCTTTAAAAAATTATCTTCAACGGTATATGTTATACTTTTTAGATTAATCATATATAGTATTTGTAAAAATTTGAGAAACTCTCTCGAAACCTACCGAAAATAAATCAATACTGTACACAGGGATTAAAAATCATCACAGTAGTATATAATATAATACACAGTTGCTTATTAATACACCGAGCATAATCCTATAAGCCTTTTCTCCCGCCGGTATCTCTCCAAGATCTCTCCGAGTCTATGCATTCAATATTCGAAAATTCAAAACTGTGTTGCTGCCACCGAGAACTCCTCCCAAAAGAATGCGCCGATCATTTAGTAGGTATACCATACCATCGACATCTGCTTCCAAACTCTCTTTTTTTTTCTTCGAGCGAGAGAGAGAGAGAGAAGAAAAAAGTTGAGGGAGGGCGTGTCCGACTAGTCGCCATGTCTCTGTGGCGCGATGAGCATGCAAATTTTTTTATTATTCTGAGACGCGAGGGCGTCGCTTCAGAGAAACTCCCTTCGGCTCATTACCGCGCAATTGTGGCTGACGCCCCGTCGTGGTGAATATATATAGGTACCTTCCGTGTGAGAGGCTATAGAGGTATGCGTATAGTATTTCGTCGTAGCTTTTATCAGGTCGAGTTTTAGAATCGAAGTCAGTATGGGATTCTTATGTGTGAATTCCAGGTATACATAGACAGCTCACTTTTGTTCTAATACGCTGTCTATTTACATGCAAGTCCGTCAATGTCTCAATCCGATAATAACACAATATTCCCATCTCTCTCTCTCTCTCAAGAGCTCTGTATATTGACTGGTCTCTCTTTCTCTCGTGTATCAGATTCTACGATCTCGATTCACACCGCGTTGACACACGACGTCTTACTATTCGAACAATGAAAACGTAATCGCAACAGCTTTTCTCTCTCTCTCTCTCCCTCCCTTGCAAACGCAGCAATCTCTCGAAAGATTAAAATTTAAAAGCCTCGCACACGCGTGTAATATATAATAAATGAAAGCTGCATTTGTTTCCGAGCAGCGTATATTAAAAACCACACAAACATATGGCACGCTATTAATCGCCCTTTGCGATCAATTAAGGGCTCTGCGCTTTAATACACACACACACACGCCAAACGCAAACGTATATACTCTCGTCGCGCGTCTATTCCGAGAAAGGTGAAGAGAGAAAGAGAGAGAGAGGGTTAATCGAGCGGCACAGGTCCGAAAGTTAATCCCGGAGTAAAAGGGGCACGTGGTAAGAAGGTGTCGCGACGTCCCGCTGCGTCCCAATAATGAACTCGCACTCGATTCTCGTAATTAGTTATTTTCAGGGGTATATCCTCGGCTCTTTCCCGGTGCCAATTACGCCCCGGCTGATTTACATAACGGCCCCCGTGAGCCGACTCCTCTTCGGCCTAATGGACGCGGTTGACGGATGCCGGAGCTGTCAATTTTAAAAAACTGCCCTGAGGCTATGCTCAACTGTGTGTGTGTGTGTGTGTGTGTGTGTGTGTGTGAGGACGTCCCGCTGCGTAAAATTGTCTTTTGCCTCCGCGGGACCAAGAGAGAGAAAGAGAAAGATGCTCCTGCAACCGGGCGAGAGAAGGACCATGTAATTATTCGCTCGGCTATAACTCTTGTATTCCCTGTCTGTGTGTGCCCTCTAAACTCGCTCTTTTAGAAGCAGAGCGGCTGTCTGTGTGTGTGTATGTGTGGAGGAGGATTATTATCGGGGCTTTGTTATTGATCGGAAATCGAAACCATAAATCGGTAAACTACCGAAATCGCGGTATACCTATACTTCTTTTTATTTTTGGTAGGATATACTGTTTTGGACTGGCTCTTGTTCCCACACACCGCTTAAACTATCGGTGTTTCTGGCCAGCGAAGATAGGTGGCGCAAAGGCGTTTTCTTGTTTCCCTCAGCGCTATCGACGCACCTGTACCAAAACTGCCTTTATTTCTGCTTTTTAAATGTTATTATAGCTATAGAAAAAAATATACGCTTATAAAGGCGAGATACTCATCAATCAGCATCTATACACTTTTACCGATTTTTATATATCTTTTAAGTTTTTCCCCCTGATGTAGACACGCATAACACACGCACTTGATCTTCGATCTTCATTATAATGATCGTTTTCTTCACGGCTTCCAAGACGATGTTATGCTCTCTTGACACTTACAATGACACCGCGATTTCAATCTCCCGCTTTAAAAAATGACGAGGTGTATCAACGCGCGCGCGCGAGAGCGCTTTTGTCCGGTAAAATATCGGTATAAGACCTTTTGTATATACGATAAGAGTACACGATCCTTTGATCAAAAGCGACACGGACTAAACGCGGTGAAAACTGTTTATTACCACCCACCGGCGCGCTAATGTCCTCGAGTATTTTTCATCGGTCCAACTCGACGATGTATACACACACACACACAGAGACGCAGTATCTTCTCCGAGATCTTCCCATAGCGACGCGATTACATCAGGCTCCGGTATTTGTCTTGAGAAGAGATAGCGCAGCGGCTCTTTAGGACGAGCGAGCGAATTATAAAGGGCAGCTTATATGGGAGAAAAAGAAAAGAGTGGGTGCAGAAACGTAATTACAGGTGGATTCGATGCTCCTACTAGCACATACACACAGAGCCTAGATGAGGCCATCAGGTCGCAGCGGGGAATCGCGACACCCTCGTCTCGCTCCCTCTCTCTCAAAGTATCGGGCCAAAAAGGAGATAAGGAAGGGAGAGACAAAGCGAAACCCATATTACTCATCTGCCTTTCAGCCAACGCTGTCTTCTTGCCTCTTAGCTTCTCTCTCTCTCTCTCTCTCTCTCTTACTCTTCTGGCGAGGAGCTTTTGTATTATGGTGTCTTCTTGTATATATGGTTTATAGTAGCAGGCTTTAAATTTAAAATTGCGTTGTATCGAGAATTATGGGATTCGTTTAGAATTGGATAATTTAAGGGAAGAATGGGAGAGACTTGATTGAACATTTTTAAATAACACGCATATGGCTGTCGAAGAAACTTTAAGCAGAGCAGAGCGATCATGAATATAAACGTAATTACGTGTCCGAATTAGAAAAACCTTGTCATTCGTAATGATACCTCCACTAAATATTTCACAGTCGCAATAAAAGAAACGTATAACCCTTCGGGGCCACACATTTAGTCTCCTCTCTCCCAGAGAGTCACCTTAATTATCCACCAGCCGAACATCCATTGTGCTCTCTCTCAAAAGCCGTCGATGATGATCCCTCGACTGCGATCTATTAGAGCCGCAGAAGAATTGTCACGTCGACTACTCCGCCTACTCCCCTTTGGTCCACTCGAAAAGCTCATCCTCCGTCGGCATTATTATTATAGAATGCATATAGCCGTCGCAGTTGTCATCGGTCATCGCTATAAGACTTCAAAGACACACACACACAGGTACAATTAATGTGGTGTCCAAGGGGTGGTGTCCCCGCAGAGAGAGAGAGCAGCGTTTATATATAAGCGTGCATAAACCGAGCATTATGTGCATCAGCAGGTATGTGATGTCCTTGCGGGAGGCCAACTTGGAATTCGGTGTATATATATATTATCGGTGTACTATGCCAACGATCAAAGACAACGCGAAATCATCGCGGCAGCCTCTCAATGATACTCTTTCAACCGACGACCTATAATGGATTTCTTATATGTATCTCGCTTGGAAAAGGTATACTTGAAAATATTAATAGCTTTCCCACACACACACACACGTATATAGGACTACCATATTCCAAAAGCATAATGTGTATAAGGTAGCTCGTTGTTGTCTCGAGATGCGCGACTAAAAGAAGCCGACGACGACGTCGCATAAAATTACTACTCCGCTCGAGTTTTTAGAGGTTTCTTCGCACGCCGTTAATTCTCTCCTATATATATATAACAGTGGTGGACACAATGGTTCCCATATAGAAGCATCTCAGCCGTCTAATACACGGCCGATAAATAAAATGCTAATTCCTTAGAATATATAATAAATATATATGTATAAAAGCTCGCTCGTGGTTCATTAAAATTTTTTAATTGAAAAAGCCAAAGCCGTGAAATGCCGCATTACACAGAGGATTTCGCTTTTCGTTCCATTTGTCAAAATCCGAATGCCCCCGACACACACACACACGCACTTCTATTTCGCGCCTGATGTGTGTGTGTGTGTCCCTTTTGTTGCGCGTTTCGGCACCTACTACTATAATATAATATACCCGGAGGCTTTGAGAGCCACACGACGACGACGACGACGCATCTAATAATCGACTGCGTTGAAATAACCGCACAATGCGAGCGCGCGCGACGAATCCTTTTTCCTTCGTCTTTGTCATCGCGTCTCTCGGAGAGCCTCTACATATAGGTATATATATACACTCATAATATACTCTTCCTCCTCCCACTCGCGAGCCCTTTTCATTGAGCCGACCTCACGTGGGAACCGCGGAGTATTTTTACGTTTCGCCATTCATATGCGGCGGTGGCGGGGAACCACTATAACAGATTGTTTCCGAGAAGGCGTGTGCGCGCGCACGCGAAAACACCTTGTAATACGTGCTCGACGATAACTTCGAAGGAGGAAGAGGATAAGACACACTGGATTATGGAGGGATAATCTTTTGTCTCTGCGTGTGTGTGTGTGTATGATTGCTTTATTTTGACGGATTTTTGATAAAGCTTTTAGGCTGTATGGAATTTTTGATACGCTGATGAGACCGAGGCGCGAAATTGGATCAAGAGCCGTTTATAATTGGGGCATTTAAAATTGGAGGAAAGGGGACTGAGAGAGCCGGCGAATATATTTTTCAACAAAGTCAAGAAGCGTGATATAATTTCGTTTAAAAAAAAAGCTGAGCTCGTTCAATCGCTGATAATAATGAAGAATCATTTCCGGATTTCACCGAAGAATCTAATAAAAGTAAAAATCACTTTCACCACTTCAACCAACAATGCTTTTATTGTTTTCCCGTCAACAAACGCGGCGAGCCGCATAGAACTCCAAGAATATAATAAAATGTAATCGATGAGCGACAACAAAACGAAGGTGTATATATTATGCGTATATACTATAAGAGAGACACGGCGCGTGGAAGACACTGCTGAAAGAATAGAGAAAGAGAGAGAGAGAGAGAGAGAAAGAACAAGCGGCGAAGAGGAGTGAAGGCTTACACGGTTCTCGTCTGTTCTCGAGGAAAAGAAAGAAAGGGCGAACCGAGAGAGTATAAGAGTCCCACCTTCTCTCGAGATCATTCGGACGAAAGCAGCAGGGGTCCTTCTTTGCGGTTACGAGAGCGAGAGAGTGCAACCCCCGCAGGCGCATTCTGTATCGAATTTGACGACGGACCGGCTGCTGCCGTGTATATAGCTACGAGAAATTCCGTAGTATAGTCTCTCCCTCTCATGGGACATCTGCGCGCGAGAGTCATGCCTATGGACTAACTATTATGGAGCCTCGGCGAAAATAAAGCTAAACGTATATAGCCCTCACTCTTGACGACGGCTCTGTGTGTATATAATATTATACGTATACCCTCGGGGGTTGCTAGGAATACCTGCTGGAAACAAATCAATGGATACCTATATCCCAAGTTTTTAATGACTCTCGCTTAAGAAGGGAGTGTCGCTCAGGATCTAATTGTAAAAACAAAAATTTCAAACACGATACCAGTCACACACACACAATTATACATAAGCGTGTATAAAAGGCCGTTTTTCACAAGGGAGGACCCCGAGAAAGAGAAAGTCGTTATATATACACACACACACGCACACAACCCGATACGCGCCTCTGGGGAAGCATAATTAATCACAATGCTGCTTCTGCCATCGAAACTGAGTATTAAAGTGTCATCGTCAGAAGAAAAAAAAAACGAAACGATGCGAGAGCAGACGATGATGAGGCGGCGTTCAGGTAGCCGCAAGAGAGCATCAGGCCTCCTTTGACCTTTACCCGGGTCTGTCCAAGGATCCTTTTGATCTGAAGCAACAGCAGCACACCTTCTGTCTTTCCAGCAGCGAATTCCTCGCTGGCGCGAGTGGGCGGAGACGTCGACGACGACGACGAAGAGGACCACTGCTCCCGCGCTATTCATCTGGCTCTCCGAGAAGCCAGAGAGAATGGAGGAATTAATAAGTGACATCTCGAGAGAAAAGGTTTTTACACGGGAGATATTCTTTTCTTATAATATGCCGCTGCTGCAGAGTCCCACCCTATTTCTCGGTTTTTTTTTTTCATTCCTCTTTTTCTTCTCTCCCTTTCACAGCTTCTTTCTTTCTTCCTCTCAATTCAACGCCTGCTCATCATCGTGTCTCTCACAATACCACTGTGCTGTCCGAGATATTATTAGACAAGTACGACTGCTGCTGCTGCTGTTGAACGCGCGCGATGTCTGGCAGACCGAAAGAGAGGATTATACGCATCGACTCTGGGTCTAATTAGTCATTGACCGCAGCTCTCATCCTTTGTCCTAAAAGAGGAGACTGATCGGTTGGAACCGATATTCCCTTCTTTTTTTCCGAGCGTTTATAATATGGAAGTGAGTCGGTATCATTTCGCTATTATATTCCTTGCCTTTTTTTTTCCTCGAAAAATGCGCGCGGCGAGAGACGATGATCGATGTCCCCGCGCTGCGCTATATTAAATCCGATACTTTCAAGCGCCAGGATGTAGGTTATATTAGGTATTCTACTCGGGAGCGAGTGTGACATGGCTGCTGCAAAATATATAGTAACAAGTCGTACGAGGCATCAGCTCTTTTATATATAATATACGCGGTATATAATATTATGTTGTGCGGCAGAGACCTTCTTCCCACGAAGTGTGCGATTGATCATCCGATCGATCCTTCATGGATATGTGCGGGGGTATGGATATATCTACCTGTTGCACGCGCGCGAGACTCCAATTTAGCGATGCACACGTGTGTATATACGTGATTTGCCCCGCGGGGTCGTACGACAAATCGATATATAGCTGCGTATACTTTTGTCTCGTGCTTTGTTTTATTATTCTGTTCTCGAAAGAAGGTTGGCAACAGTGACTGCGACCCTGAGCTTTTTCATAATAAACTTTATTTACAAACGTTCCTTCTTCATCAATCGATAAGTATAATAGAAATAGTTGGAATGGCACAATAATCAAGTCGTCTATATAGGCCGCTTATAACAAATCAATTACTTTATTGTTATGTCGATAATACCAATATAACATATGTCAAAATTATTTTTCTTACAAATATCAAGTCATCGAGCGTAGAAAAATATTCTGAGTAATTTCAATATTTGACATTGTTTTATTTATTTATTTATTTGGTCAATACACGGGCTGAAAGCTATTTAACTTAGAACTTTATACTCAAACTCAGGCAGTTATAACATGAGCTGTTCAAATAGTAGGCTTAACAGAAGGCACAGTTTTGCCATAGTTGACACATCTCTATATCTACACTCGACGTGCACATTTTGATGAGGGAAATTGTAAAATAACTATGCGCCATCTACCGTCGCTAAGCAGAATCCGGAAAGTTCGAGCCGTGATAGAAAGGCCAGTCCAAAACTGCTTTCTCGCAGCAATACACAGCATTGGCCAATTCTTTGTGAGTAAGCTTTTTACAGCGAAAAATTACATTTGTTTATTGTTAATTTTATAAAAGTCGCTTTAAATATTAAAATCGTTTGTATGATTATATGCAGAACATGACATTTCTTCACTAAATTGTAAAGCTATGATGATTCGACGCAATACTTCATTAATTATCGCTATTATTTATACATACGTTTCTGCGCGTAGTATAAGTCATTATTCAAAACGATTCCAGGAACACCAGAAGCAATAAAGATGAAACGGAAGGCTCCTAAAAAAATGTGTTCTAAATTTCTGTGCACACATGTAAGCAGGAACTATAAACACGCATAGAGCAAAAGTGATTTTTTTTCTGTTGCCCCTGGATATAATGGAATCCTAAACAAAACTCAGCGTGTCTAGAACATTGATAAATTTTTCCCATAAAGCTCGTTGATGTCTTTCCGAGCGGTATTCAATCAACCCGAGACTGACAATCCTATTATAATAATGAAATATAGTAGCAGACACACACGCATACGAGCAGTGTAAAAAATGCAGTTTCGATAGATCCACTGGCCGTATATACACACACACACACACAATACATCAATATTCCTCGTGACGATTAAACAATGGATGAGTTATGTGGAGAAGCGCGAGAGCACATTTATGAAAATAAAAAGTAGAGCTCATAAAATAAGATACGACGCTGCAGCGGTCATCGGAAGACAGGCTCTCTCATAAATAATTCAATCTGCCGCCGTCACAAACCGCGGGAGTTTGATGGGACTCTCTCGGCGTGAAAATATGCCATCAACGGGCGTTCACTACCTCCTTCACTGCAGCCCGATTTGACCAATCAGCTTGGCTTCGTTAAAGCTCGAGCTTTTTTTCACGTTCTTAATATAGAAAGCGACTCGTACTATAATTTACAGTCAAAATAGCTCGCAAGACGAAGTTTTTACGTTTACACAAATAATTTAGTTTAAATATCTAATATTTCGCCAATGATGCGTCATCCTGAAATTCCAAAATGGTTTTCGCGAACCCGATACTTATATTGATGACTCACCGATGAAAGACCGATACTTGACCTGTCAAAACAGTCGCATAGTTCTCGTCCCTCGGGGTTTCACAAGGAGTAGACATCGTCGTCGTCGCGTGTGCGGACAGCGACACATCCTCACCCCGCGGGCGACTTATGGCCCTGTCACAAGAAACTAGCAGGTCTATCTGTTTAGAGAGATGCGCATAATATACGTGCATTCCTCGTTGGTATATGTAATCGGTATATACGATTTTTACACTAAAGATTTCGCACAGAAATTTACGTTTTCGAATTCGACGAGTTATTGCATTAATCTCGGTATAAAATAGTATATTCAGTTATGAAATTCTTGAGTATAATAAAATGAAAAAAGAAAAGCAAAAGGCAGCTCTTGAAAAAAAGTCCTGGAATGACCCATATACAGCCCACGCGCCAGACAATCCTCCAGAGTCGAGACTTCAGCTCTCTTCCTCTCTCTCTCTCTCCTTTATCCGCTATTGCAATCTGTGCGCAAGAGAGGATATCGCCGCAGGGCCTCTTTGAGCGGATCTCGCGTGATAAACCAAGCTCGCGCAAGGAGTATAGTTTAAAAGCTGTATACAGACACATGCACACACGCATATATACATTGTATTAAACGCGCGCTAAATTGCCAAGTCTTATACGTCTCGTGGGAGTCGTTGCGCGCGTATTTATATAATATACAAAGTATACGGCTAGAAAATCGAGGGGGTGAGTTTCGGGTTTGAGAGAGAGAGAGAAGAGATATTATAGGCGGGGCTGTGTGTAGAGTAGAGGTCGCGAGCCGAGGTCAGTAGTACGGAGCCGGCCGTAATTTAACCAGTCGTTAAGCTTCATCGTAAAGAGAAGAGTGAGAGGCGCCTGTGTGTGTGTGTGTGGAATATCTGTCGCTCGCGCTGCCCTTTGTTCGCGATCGCGAGCTTTACGAGATAAGTGAAAAATGATCGTATCACTTACTTAATTGAGAAGAAGAAGAAGAAGCGGACTTACGTACTCCGCGAGTTGTAATTTGCTTCTCTCGGCGCGCGTGTGTGTGTGTGTGTGACGCTAGGCCAGCTTTTATCGTCGAACTAAATCTGCTTGATTATAGTCCTGGCTATATATACGCAGACGAGTGTGTGTGTGTGTGTGTTGGTGTGTATACGTATGTATAGACTGAACTTTTCGGCTGATTCATCGTTCTCGCAGAGGGAATCCGATTTTGAATGTCGTGCGCGCGTCTGTGATATATGTCATTGTTTCTTTTAGCGCGTTGGAAAATACGAGGAGCTTAATATACGCTTCGAGAGAGACTCTCCGGATGCCTCGTATTTCTCCCCTATACAGAGGCGATTCTGAAAAGCAGGAGAGTAGCGCTCTTCGAGAGAGTTACCTTATATTCCACTATTTACTACTGTGCTACACCACTATTTCAAGTTTAAAAGCCGCGTAAAAAGCCTGATGGATATACAAGCTCTTACAATCGAACGGATAATACACGATGAAAAGCCCATTATGTATATTATAACGAAAATCGCAACGCTGCTTTCAGCGCGAACCTGGAGTCTAATTAAAAATTGTAATTTTAAATGAAGAGCTCGGATTAATGGGCCCTCGGCGCGAATACGTATGTGTGTGTGTGCCCAAGATCGAGCGTTATGCGGTGAGAGAAAAATATACCGATGCGACTCTCTCCGGCGGGTGAAGAAGAAGCAAGAGAGAGAGAGAGAGAGAAAGAGAGGGTCGCCATTAAGCAGGACCCCCTGCCGTGTGGCCCGCGGCAACCCTTCACAAAAAACTGTAATTGGAAATACTTTTCCTCCTTTTTTCCTAAAATAATTTATGAATCCGCGCACAGCACACACAATATCTTCGGTCATATGTATATCGGCCGCGGAGAGAAGGTTATATATATATATATACATACAAGCTGATGATGGC
Source organism: Cecidostiba fungosa (assembly GCA_900474305.1). Lineage (NCBI taxonomy): Eukaryota > Metazoa > Arthropoda > Insecta > Hymenoptera > Pteromalidae > Cecidostiba > Cecidostiba fungosa. The sequence continues at coordinate 61,342 of UCOJ01000388.1, forward strand.
GAAAGACCGAGACCGATCTTGAGAAATGCTTTGCGCATTGGCTCCCGCCAACGACGGCGACGCGGTGTATATATGTATATAATGTGCACCAATTCGCCTCTCGTCCTTGTAATATTCTTGATGCGTATAAATATAGCCAAACTCTATTATGCAGATTTTGTTTCGTCTCGTTCGTTATATCTGCTGCTGGTGTGTGTTATATCCATGATTTCGCCGTACAAGTTTGATGAATCGATTTTTTAAATCGCTAAACTCCTATAGCAGATTTTTCAGAAAAAAAGCGTAGTCTAATTTCATCACAACCTCGCGGCGGAGCACATGTAATAAGTCAAAAGCCATTGATTAATTAATTACGTCAGCTGTCGATGATGATCGAAGAAAGCTCGCGCGCGTGGAATAAAGAAGCCGGTTAATCGACGAGCGTGAAAGAGCCAGTAGAGAGCTGCGGTCCGATGTAATTACGCGATGATTAAAGGAGGCAGTGGCTGATGCTCTGCTTGGCGCTCGTCGATTAATTTTTTCTTGCCCCCTCCCGTTTCACGGCTCTTGTACATCAAGCTCACGCTGTGTCCGGCGGACAAAGTACGAGAGAGTAGCCGTGGCTTCCCGGTGATCCATACACACACGTTGTGTGTGAAAGAGCATCAGCTGCCGAGCGATTGGCAGCCGCCTGCAGTGGAAGCCCTTATCAATTTGTGTGATTCTTCAGATTTCGGGGGATAATGAAGACGCGGTGAGTGGTGCAGCTGCAGCGGCGATGCCGAGTGTGTGTTGGATTTGGGCTTGTAAGTATAGCTATGGTTTGAATGCTTGGGGATTTAGAGCTCGGCCAATCGAGTGGCTTGTAGTAATTGGTTGAGGGAGTGACGGAAGTTTTTTTTTTTTTGGATGGATGGACGTGAGTTTTAACTTTTAATCGAATTTCATGGATATACTGCTTCTGTTTTGCTTTGGCTGCGAGTATTTCACCGATTTGTATTATGGTTGTGTTAACATCTTATTATTAAAGCTTGCTACCGTCGTGATCTTTTCCGGTACTTTTGCTAAATTGTCTCACCACACTGCGATACCTGATGCGGAATTAGCCGTATTAGTATATAGTTAAGCGGTAGTAGTAGTCGTCGTAAAACCGATAACCGTTTTGGACTGGCTTGAACTCTCCGAGTCTTCGGCTAGTGAAGATAGGTGGCGCATCATCAGATATTAATACCGTAGTTCAGTTTTAAAAAATTCTGACAACGTATTGATAGACTTCTGAATGTATAAAACAAACTTAATTAAATTTGTATAACGCTTAAATTTCTTAAGATATTGAACGCACGATTGTATATAATATAACAACGCAGATCAGCAGCGAGATCACTCGAAAAAACACAGACGATACGAAATATAAGAGGTATAAAAGAGCGAACTTTGAAAATAGAGGAAAAAGAGAGGCCGGACATATCATCCAAGCGTCTGCCTATATAATACCGTAGTATAGTACAGAGACTCCCACAAAGAAAGTCGAAGTCGACGCGCCGGACTTTTATTATTTGCGATGCTGCGACAGTCGCTCCGTAGTGCCACTCGCTGGCCTCTGACCTTCGCTCTGTCGCTGCACGACAATGGATACCAGTCATACGATTATAATGATCAATTATCGATCTGTCATTCAAACGATTTTTTCTCTGCCTCGGAATGCAAGACGAATCGAGCGCGACTTCTTTTTCTTTTGCGCACTTCAGCTGCGACTTTATCACTGTATGGGTGGCTCTCTTTAGTTTTTCTGGAAATTCCAAAAGTCCTTCCAAGAGCTGCACGTTTTTTTTATAGATATACAGCAGGGTCATACAAATATGCCAATTAAAAATAATTTGACCATACTGTACAAAATTTATAGAACTAAGAAACTTTCTTCCGCAATTAGGACAGGAAAGGACAGAGAGAGAGAGAGAGACAGACAGACACAGATTTCAGGGCAATAAAGGAGCGTTCATTCAACATCTATCAATGACGCGCCGGCTGCCTCTGCAGCACGAGGAATCCCAAAGTTTCACCCAATTATAATGAAATTAGTTTCAGAGAGACTTTGTTGCCGCTCTCATCTCACCCCACAATATAATACAGAGAATCCCAAGATAGCAGTCGTAAAGCGCATCATAGTCTTTTATTATATAGATATATCTACGGAAATAAAAGAAGCCGCGCGCGCGATTCGGCTCTAAAAGCTGCACAAAGCGATATTTGTAAGAAGTAGCCGAAAGTCCTCGGTCCGCAGCATTTTTTGCACGAGTACGCGCGAATTCACGGTATTACTCAACACTGAGAGAGAGAGAGAGAGAGAGCACACGGAGGGATGGCACTCGTTTAGCGCAAGAAGAAGAAGAAGAAGAAGAAGAAGAAGAAGCGGAGCATATAGTCTCCGGGCTATATACAGGTACGCGCCAAGCTTTCTCACAGCAGTAAACAGCGCGTAACTACTGCGCGCAGCAAAAAGCCTAAAATTAATAATAATAACAAGGCTGCGGAACAGCATCGTCGTCGTAGGCCCTCGAGGGACTCCGAATGCAGGTAGTAGTAGTAGTAGTCTTTTCTTCGAGCGAGAATTCGTGTAAGAGAGAGAAAGGGTGGCAACTCGACCCCCGTCGCGACGCCCAAGCCTAATCATTCTTTAAACGCGTATAAACAAGTCTCCGAAAGCTCCGCTTTCTCAGCTTCGAGCATCTGTGGAAGTGTGAGTAATGTCCTTATTCTCTTCGAGTCTGCTGTTGCTCCGTTTCTATTTTTGGGAGCGTGAAAAGGAAAAAAGTGCGGTTGGAAGTCGAGGAAAGATTATATCTGAAATGCAAATAGCTGCTTATGGCACGCACTTGACAAATCAAGTCGGGAAAACTTTTTCGAAATTTACATTATTTATAAGTGCTATGCTATTTGCATTTGTAAAGCTTTGTTTTCATATTTTCCGTTGCGCTTGCGATGCGTATGCTAATTCGAGACACTGGCGCCAGTAGCACAGAATGCTGTTCCGAAAGAGGCTCATATTTTAAATCTTCGTTTTTAATGCCTCTGAATGATATAAACTTATTCGTGGTTCCTATCCGTGTGACACCTCAAGTTTATCAGGACCCATATAAATGAATTTATTTTACTCTGGTGCTCTAAAAATGTAAAATTAAAATAGTCCTTTTTTGAATCGTGGTCTTCTTATATACGTTTGCAACAAAAAACAATAAGCGTGCATATTGCGCCATTCAAAAAAAAAACTCATCAGCTCCGTCTGTCTCATTCACGGATAACCTCTCAATCCTCGTGAATGAAACAAGTGGAAGAAACGTCGAATATCACATAAATCGACGACGACGAAGAAGAAAAAAAAAACCGGAGAAAAATCTCGAGTCGCGACAAGTCGAAAATGAATCAGACCCGATGGCGCCACAACGACGACCATATAGCCGCAGGTCGTCATAATATAACGATCGCAAGCCGTAAATCGAGCCGAGCAATGACACTATACGCCGGCGCAGAGAATCCTATTTATGAGAAATCACGGTAGTATTTTTTATACAAGAAAGAGAGAGAGAGAACAGTTCGACTCCCTGCTGCTACCGCTCTCGGCGCTATACTACCGCATATATAGGGGCCACTCTCCATCAGCCCACCTTTTCTTTTTATACGTGATGATGCTAGCGCCGGGGACTACCGTGCTAAAAAATATTTCAAAAGTAGCCACGTCCTCCCCCCCCATCCCTCTTATATACCGCCGCACGGAAATTCCTCTCGCCTCTTATTTATGATACGGTTTCTTAACGATTTTCTCGATCCGCCTACATTTGATCTTTATTATAATAAGTCTCTCTCGTCGTTCCTTCTTCCAAAGTCTCTCTCTTTCGACATTTCTCTCTCTCTCTCTCTCTTTCATGGACTTCTTTCTATATACTTGTATTTTTTTTCTCGTCTTTTTTACGCAATGGAGGCGGCGTACTGCCGACCGGCGCCAATAACAAACGGCGCGGCTCCCGTCGCTTCTTAGAATAAACGATACTTTTTCACGCTCTTCTGTACCGGCCGTATCGACGAAAATGAATTACAATATCCTTTATCCTCGAGGAGAATCGCGGGCCGTGTATTTATACAGCCGAAGGCTTTTTTTATTATGTCTCGACGAGAGCGAAGGAGGCTACTGTGGGAACTTTTTGCCAGAATAACTCTGCGTTTGTTTGTGTGCGTTTATATATATATATATTTGAGTCAATGAAGCGAGCAATCACACATATATACCGCGATAAAAATCCTTGGCTCTCTCTCGACGTTTAAGTTATGGCTCTCGGACCGCGGAGAACTTTATTAGGGAATCTCGAATTCGTGCGTGTATTTTCATTATTATATTCATACGAAAAGCCGTTGAGTACATTTGGCATATTTCAATTTTTTCAGCTCAGCCCATCGATCAAGCCTTAATGAAATAGATATTTTGACGTCTTCTTACGAAATTGAGAGGATTACTCAAAAGCCGGCAATCCTTTAATATCTAGCAGCCATTACCCCAGTCGCAGGCATAAATCTCACAGACTCGCAACTCTCCTGACTAATGGAATCATGCTCCGCCTCCCGGTGATACGTACTTTCGCGTTCGTATATATGTATATACACTATGTATATGAATCTTTCTCTGCGCGTATTATAATACATGCGCGGCGATGCAGCCAAGAGATCTTGGACCGCTGATCTTTCGTTCCTTCGCTGCAGCACACGACGCGGCGACGGCATTTCTCTGACTCGTCGCGCGCGGAGTTATGCGTTATTTATGCGCGCACCGGACGCAAGAGAGAGACAAAATGTATATACACACGTGAGCTAGGCGGCTGCGATGAAAGCGCGCGTGTTTTTTTTCTTCTTTGGGAGAGAGAGAGAGAGGAGACTGCTATGGGGTTTATTTGTGCGGAGATGATCGTGATAATCGAGGTGCTGGAGTTGTCGCGTGGGTGTATGAGTAGCTCGGGAGCAGTTTTACAGTTTAGCTTATTTTCGAATATAATTTAGGAAAGGATTTTTGAAGTCCGAAACAATGACTTTGAAACATCTTCCATCGGTCAAGTACGCACATTTATATTAGGAGTTTTATACTGATAATGTTTTTATGACAGAACGCTTTTAAAGAAAATATTGAGAAAACGGGCCAAACGAGAGTGTTTGGTTGATGCTATACAAAGTTACTGATATGATATAATATTGCGCGAGCGCGGAAAAAGTAACCTACTTACTATACGTATTACGCGATAACAGCTGAAAATGATAGCAACGAAATGATATCAGTCGAAGAAGTCATCAGTTGCTCGAATGATTTCCAGCAGTTTCTGCTGCTGTGTTTGAGCTCGATAAAAACAATCACAGTAAACTACAAAATATTTTAGTCAATCCCAACTCAATTTCCTAGAAATTATCATGGCTGCAAAAAACAGTGCATTTTTAGTGACAGTGTTGTTACTGTTTTTCTCCGAAGCTAATACACAGTCTGGATATTGGTGTTTGAACGAATCACACCAAGTGAATATAAACTACAAGTGGACTGTGGATGATTTCTATTTGAATAATACGTACATTTCATCGCCAATTTTTTGGTCATCGGATAATCCAGATTTTCCATGGTATTTGGCATTACGCGTACCTAAAGTTTTTAATGCATTTCCTTACGTGTCCGTAAGTCTTGTGCATTTGTTTTCTCACGATGCCCGTGTAGACTATACTTTGTCGATGGACGTGAAATCAAACAGTGCAAATCATATAAAAAATAGTGTTAATGTAACAAACAGTGTGAGTATTGGTCTCTCGGATAATGTGCCGGAATGGAAAGTGTACATATTCAGGATTCCAGTCATAAATAATTCTCTGTTCTCTAGTACTTTGAATGTGAGTTGTAAACTCAAAGTAACAGTGAAACATTTTCTACGTGTCTGCTGATGAGTGCATACCGTAAAACAAATATACTTTTAAAGTGATATGATAATTTTTCAGTGTGTTGGTGACTATTTACACATTGTTACAATAGAACCAGTTGTTGACATTAATTAATTATCAACAGCTATAATAAACGATGTTTCTTTATACATCATATAAATTGACAAAATAAAGCGAACAAGAATCATAAAACTTACTTCAACAGTAATAACTTTGTTATTTGCCCTTTATAATATAAGTTTTAGAGTTTGAAGAATAAAATAAAGATTTAGAGTTTGAAGAATAATAATGTTATTTGACATGTGACTACTACACTCACAACGGAAAATCCCAGTGCCTTGTATAAAACAACTGTGATATAAAAATGACATTGCAATAAATTGAAGAATCAACGTACAACCGGATATTATAGCTTTCTTTGAACTAGAAATTTTAATAACATTTGATATTCTTTCGAGATGCTTGTATTACAAATTACGTAATACAAGCAACATCAATAACGCGTAAGCAGGTACCAGCAAACACCACAGACACACATAATCTTCACATCTCAGCAACAAGACAATCCGTTAATCTCAATCGACCAGAGAGAATCCACTCCAGTCATCAAGCTGCAAGCCCCAACTCTCACGACTGTACAGTCCTCAATTCCAACTCACAAGCTCTCCACACACACATCCAAGGTTATATACTCTTAGAAGTCTCTCTCTCTCTCTCTCTTGCAAGTGTACTCTCGAATTACCCAGAGCGCGAGCGCGGATTGTTTAGCGTAATTGGACGAATCAATCTGCTGCGGGCACGGCAAGGGGTCTGCTCCCGCCGTCAGTCGTCCAGCTCTTCGCATCAGGTATCCTCACGCGGATAATACGACCTCGCACTGCAGCGTGTTTACGAGTAAAGCCAAAAAGATATGGAGGCCCCTCCATCCCGTCGCTGTATGCAGCTCTTTCTCTCTCTCTTTCTCTCGTGGTAGCGATCTAATTATCGGCGCGACGGGACGTCTTATACTCGCGCGCGGGGCGAGAGCGAAAATCGAGGCCGAGCGAGCCACGACCACCCTGCGATATTTCACGCCGTTCTCGCGAGATATCCCGGGCTGTATGTAGTGATCGATGTCTCTCTTCTTCATCTCCTTCTCTCGCCACTTTTCTTTTCTTTTTTTTTGCTCTGCTGAAGCTTCTCCTTTCGTATACGAGAGAGAGCTTGGATACTATTTGCTCCGAGCTTTTACGGAAACTGCACCTGTTGCGTAATCCGAACCTTCGCTTAGATTTGAATAATTAATTGTACGTTTTTGCATAATAATCGCACAAGGCCCGACTGAATAATTTATATACCCTTTCAGGAAGTGTCAACAAAAACATTCCAGCAAAGCGTATACGAGCACGAGCGCGCAAGGTCGTCTACTTCAGCACAGTATATATAATACACTCGTTCTCATTATTACACAGCTGAGAGCGACTGTATATATATACAAAAAGAAAAGTCCTGCACCTGCAACGGCGCGCCTCGTATACCAGGATCCGCAATAATACGATCGCTCTGAGCAGAAACAAAAAAATCTGCAGAAATCCATAAAACTCATTCGCCTGCCGAATAAAATTCTCGCGGCAGGTCGACTACACACACACACACACACACACACACACAGACACAGAATCGCGGAAAGGATAAACGCTCCGGAAACGATAAAGTCTGCAGCAGAAAATCCCGGCCTCGATCTCGCGAGCATTATAAGTGTAAAGCGTGCATGCGCGTTACATTCGTCAGGTGAGAGTGAGCGCGAGCTGCTCTCGCCGTAAGGTGATTAAGCGCGCCTCTCGCTCGCCGACGCAGCGAGTCTCTCTTATATGTGTGTGTATAGGTATAGGTATACTACTTGAAGAAAGAAGCAACGCAACAGCAGCAGCTCATGCGGGTGGAGAGACGTGGTACCTACACGTATATATATAACTACAGCGGCAAGGAGAAGAGGGTGGGGCAGAGAGAGAGAGAGAGAGAGAGAGAGAGAGAGAGGCAAAGGGGGCCCGGTGACGGTCAGCGAGCGCTCGCTGACCCCTGACCCGTGTAGTTCCCTTTCTCTCTCTCAGCTTCCAGCTCGTTCCGAGGCAGCTCGCTTGCGCGCGCGAGCTCGGCGTGGGCGACGGGGCCGCATGTTGGCCCGCGGGCGTCCCGGGACCGTGAGAACACCACCTATAATATTATTTAGTCTGCCCGTGCCTCCCGCGCGCGCGCGCGCGCCTCTCTCGCTCGCTTCTCTTTTCTTGCCTCACCTCGCGTTCCCTCTCTCTCTCACTCGCCCGCACTATACTCGCTAACGGTCCTCTCGCTCGGCTCTTCTTCCTCCTCCTCCTCCGTCTTTTCCTCTCGTCTTCTCTTGCGCGAGCGAGCGAGCGAGCGGCTCACTTGCCCGCAATAAGCGCGTACCGCGAGCCGACTCGTGCGCATTAATTGCCGTCGTAAATTGCTGCCGCTCGGGCCCAAAAGCTGGGCCCGGCCTACATCGCTGGTAGAGGATATACAGCACGACGGTGGCATCAGCGGCAGCATCAGCAGTGATTTCGGAGAGCCGCCGCCGCCGCCGCCGCTTGCGTTCGTTCCCATAGAGCGAGCGCGTTACATTCCCTCTCTCGCGAGCGCGAGTGCCGCAGTGTATAGGTGCGCGCCGGGGCCCGGGCCCCAATGAAGCGCGCCGGCCGCCAGGTGGCTCCACCAGCAGCGGCCAGCAGAGGGGTCCGCGCGCAGTCTTGAAAGCGCCTCGGCCAAGCGAGCATCGCGCGCCGCCGCGTTCCCGTCTTCTCTCTGATCTCGGGCCGCCCCGATGCCGGCACGCACCTGCACCACCACCACCACCGCCTCGTTCGACAGCGCGCAGTGCCCCCCTCGTCCTCCCCGTCTTCATCCTCGTTCTCATCGTCATCCTCGTCGTCATCAGATTCCCCCAGTGCAGCCATTCGGCCAGCAGCCAAAGTCATGCAGGAGCAAGAGGAGCAGCAGCAGCAGCAGCAGCAGCAGCAGGACGAGCAGTCGTCCGCCGAGACGACGGAGACCGAACCAGCCGCCGCCGGCTCGGAGCAGACGGGCTTCGCCAACCTGACCCTCCAGAGCGTCTCGCTGAGTCTGCAGACCGCGCTGCTGACGGCTCTGCAGCGCGCGGCGCTCCTGCCGCCGGGTCACGTTGCCGCGGCTGCCCTCAACCTTCAGGCCCTCGAGACCTACGTCACGCTGCACCGGCTGCACGCGAGCGGAGCCGCCGTCGCCGCCGCGGCCTCCTCGACCACCAGCACCACCAGCACCAGCAGTCCCAAGCCGACGGAGCAGCTGGCGCTACTGCGGACGGCCAGTCTCGACGACGAGGACCACACGCAGCTCGAGTTCGTCGGCACCGAGCCCGAGGACGAGCTCGCGCTCCTCGAGGAGGAGGAGGCGGCCGCCTTCCTGCACGACGGCTCCGGTCACGAGCTTCTGCTCCAGCGCATCTCCGAGCAGCAGCAACCTCGAGCCTCCACCTCCAGCACAGCCACGACGACGACGACGACGACGACGACGACGACGTCGAGTGCGCAACCGGCGAGCTCGAGCTCCGGGGATACCAGCTCGAGAGCCTGCAGGGCCTCGCGGCCCAAGAAGCAGTTCATCTGTAAATTCTGCAACCGGCAGTTCACCAAGAGCTACAATCTCCTCATCCACGAGAGGACCCACACGGACGAGCGGCCCTACTCGTGCGACATTTGCGGCAAGGCTTTCCGACGGCAGGATCACCTTCGAGATCACAGGTACGTTTGTATACAGATACACACAGCCACGCATGCGGACGCACACACATACCTACACCGTTTCTTCTGCGCAGGTACATCCACAGCAAGGAGAAGCCGTTCAAGTGCGCCGAGTGCGGCAAGGGCTTCTGCCAGAGTCGTACCCTCGCGGTTCACAAGATCCTCCACATGGAAGAGTCGCCGCACAAGTGTCCCGTGTGCGCGCGCAGCTTCAATCAGCGCAGCAATCTCAAGACCCACCTGCTAACCCACACCGATATCAAGCCCTATCACTGTACCTCGTGCGGCAAGGTCTTTCGGCGCAATTGCGATTTGCGCAGGCACTCGCTTACCCATAATCTCGGCTCGATGCACGCGAGCACGTCGCCGAGCGCGTCGCCGGGATTACTGCCGCCCATGCAGTCGATTCATCAGCAACCGGCTCAGGAGACCTCCTAGACAATCCAGTGTTATTATTATTATTATGTATTGTCGTCTATATTATATATTATATTATATATAGAGAGAACGCAACGTATAAGACTTGTACAAATTTCGAGGGTCCGGACGATATTACGGAGAAAGTTATTATAATTTCGACTCGATAATATTTCTTGTAATACTCACCTGTGTATTATCTTCCTCCTTCTCCTCGCTCTCCTCCTCCTCCTCCTCCTTCTTCTTCTTCTCATCCGGCCACTTGTTAGCTCGTAAGTTATTCTTCATCACTATAGGCTCGTGATGCTCTACTCCCCCCCGCGATATACCTATATATATATATGTGTGTATGTAAGTAAGTATGTGTGTAGCTGTATACGCAAGAAAATCACGTGATATCTGTGTTCTCTCCGCGCACAAGTGTAAAATACAACATTCTCTATTATTATTACTGTAGTACACTTTATTATTATTATTATTATCATTATCATTATTTTATATGTATTATTGTACTTCGCCAAGCGTACTAGACCTATATAATTGTAAGCTCTCCGGGTGTCTGTCGCACTATTCCCTCTTTGTCTGACTTGATCATATTGTGTATATATATAAGCGTGATATAAGCGGTAAGCAAAACAAATAAAAAAAAATAGGCAATAAAGTATATATATGAGTAATAATTACACTCGTAGCATTGGATTAATTTCCTCCAAAGATCCTCTCTCCTCTCGATCCTCTTCAAATACACACACGCCGCAATGATCCGACGGCGGCTCATTATTAAAATTACTCCTCGCGCGATCGAGCTTTATACACACGCATATTATATATACCGGTCTAATTAATTAGGCGCACTCTTTTCCTCGTAATTTCTTTATAACCGCGCGCGCGCGTGTTCGAATACATACCATCGCTTCTTCTTTTTTATTTTCGATTCCGAGCTGTCTATATCTCGTATATATACGTGTGTGTGTGTGTGCGCTGGCCAAGCGAACAAAAACGCGTATATCGTGTTACAAAGAACGAGCCGCCCAGGTGCTCGCGGACATGATACCGAGACGCGTTTAGGGTTACCTTTGACTCTCGTCAGTTCTTTCCTCCTCTGCTTTTTTCTCTCTCTCTCTCTCTCTCTCTCTACTCCATCCCTCGTTCATTTGCTCGTTTTATTTTCTCCCGACTCTCGCACGTCGTTGCACTCTTGGATGTTTTTTAAACGATAAACTCGGAAGAAGATACCTCCTAAGCAGCGTTTGACTGCTCGCGGAGCTTCTCCTCCTCCTCCACCCGCGAGACTCTTCTTTCTTTGCGTTCTCGCTTTATCTGAGACTGCACACATTTGGGAATTTTTCCTTTCTTACGTGTAGCTAGTGCCGCGAGCAAACAGTCGAGCTCGTTTTTTTTTCTCTCTCCTTTCGTCGGTCGCGTGTGCGCATATAGATTTAAGACGCAGTTTTTAACGCGCGAGAGTATAGGAGTTATATAGGTGTCTGTGTACGTGACAAAGTGGACTAGATTAGAGAGCTATTGTTCGAGACTGCAGGTGCTGCAATAATCTTATTAGCCGATATGATTGATATGCCAAGGTAAACTTGTCGATATTGCTATACGTGATTTCAAATATTCAATAATTCCTCTCACTCGGCTTCATTTCAGTTATATATTGTAACCCAAATAATTCGAGTGAAATTTTCACCGCGTCACAGCTGGCGCAATGAATCAATCTTCAAAGTTTGTCAGAAATACAAACACAGCGTCCAAAGTCCTATTCTTCAACTTGAAAGAGAGTATAGCCTCGGCGTTTATAATTACAAGCTGTACACGCATATATGTATACCTATATGAGGAACGAGAGCATAATATATAATACATGCAGTGGGCGATCGCGTAAATCATAATTTCTCTAGAAAGTCGCGTGCATTAATAAGTCAGAGATCGTAAACGCGGATCTCGGTGCATATTCGAATGACCGGCAATTATAACGTGTGTCTGTCTGTGTATATGTAAAAGCTGGTTAGGGAGGAGGAGGAGGAGGAGGAGAATAAGAGTGTTATTCCGGAATTTCAGCGAGAAAAATTAATCTTCCGCGACCCACGCAACCAATTATCTCCGGAGAATACCGCGGTTATTTAGTGACATGCGGGAAAGTCTCGTATGTATATATACACACGCATGTGTGTAGCGTGTCCGAAGAATGCGGAGTCATTTTATCAGATATTTGCCGAGCTTTGGACTCCTCGCATTCGTCTTACCGGCGCGAAGTGAGACCTTTGGAAGACTAGATTGCGGAACGACGCGGCTTTTTCGAGGAGACAAGTTTTGAAGTAAAATATAAATGTATAGTACTGCAGTTGGAATTTTAATTAAAATATGTGTATACGTATATGGATGATTAATCGAAACAAAAACTTTCCGAAAGCAGGCGGCCGAGATAGTGACAAAGATAGTCGTTGAAAAACACGTTTTTCGTCCGATTTCTCATTTTATGACGAGAAGAAGAATAAGAAGGCGGCAGTCCGGCCCCTTTCTTCCTCTTCTTCGTTTTTTTAAAGAAAAATAGGACGTCGTTAAGAGGGTCTCGAGCATCCGCACAATAGAAGAAGATGTAATAGGCAGATTGTTCCCGGTGTTTATGGCTCCCGCTGATGCTGGGGGGGGGGGAGAATTTCAAGCCACTGAAGATATCGAGTGCGGACGCGCTCACATTAAAGTGAGATTCTTGAGTTAGCGCCTTGGCGCGGCGGGTTACTTCTGCGGCGGTAACCGAAGATCTTCGCACGCAAGCTGTTAATATAACGCGATCCGCCAGCTGCTGCTGCTGTTGCTGCTGATGCTGCTGACGACTGTCTTGGGATTAATTGAGTGGCTGAGCTTGACTATTTTATTAGATTTCTTCTGCTGAAGCTACACGAGTAGTCCTTATCGAGTTTCGGAAAAATATATACCTGATATTCGAGATTGAATAATAATGCTTCTCTCGAGAGCGTGTGTGTATATTATAGTCTGACTACTTGACAACTACATTTCTTGCTATTACGTTGTTGAGTTAGCCGGACAGTCCTGATCTTAGATTCTACGATATTTCTGAAATTTATCATAATTATAATTTTTTCAAACCGAACCGCTTTCACCCTCGACATTTAGTCATGCTTTTGAACAATAGCTGCTTTTCTTATCAACAGCAATATGACCATCCATATGTTTTTCATGTTCGCCACTTTTCCTATATATCATCAGGATAAAACTTTGTCCGATAGGAGTACCCCTTTAACAAATATTCACCTCTTTTTGACCTCAGTTGTTTCAGATTTTGCGTGCAGAGATTCAGCGACGGCGGATGGTCTACATCATAATATCATCATGGCTCACAGGTACGATTAAATCAAGTTAAATTACAGTTTTTTATGAAAATTTTGATTTCGGAACGTTCCGATTACACCCAAAAATTTAACGTCCCACACTATATGCATGATGTAATCAATCGAGCGAAACCAGAAACGTGCGAAGCTATAACGCAATACAAAGGAGCACATCAAACTCTCTCGGGCAGCCAGTAAAACAACCGTTAAGGAAAATAACCCGTAAAAATTTAATAAGCAATAAGTTCCGTAAGGTCGGTACATCAGCTCTCACATCTGTATATAGCAACTACAGCGACACGCGCGCATCAGCTTCGATAGAGTTGTAAAGTGCGCGCGCGTGTTTTGATTTCCCTTCCGTCGAATAAGACACGAATCCCCATAATGAATGATTATACAAATTAGCGCGGGAAGAACCTGATACACGTCGAGGGAGAAATCGTCGTTCGCCGGGGAGTGTCGAGAGAGAGTGCGCAGTATATATATAAAACGGGGGTGGGGATGCGCGCAAGTTGAGGGAAAGGTGGGAGCGTCGAGTGCGGGGCTTCGCGCGGAGACATAGAGGACCACACGCACGCGCCGCCCACAGATATGCTATCAACGCGGCTATACAGAGCCGACGTGATCTGTATGCGCATGTCTCTGATGCTCGTCGAAAAACTTCCTCGTCGTCGCGAGGGGATCCTTTTTCCTTAGCCGTGTTCTCTCTCTCTCCCTTCTTCTTCGTCTTCTCTATATCTTTGCGAGCGGCTCTCGCTTATGCGCTATCTTGCGACGGCGTTTATTGCCAAGAGATCTACTGCGCCTTTTCCGCTGCTGCTGCTGCTGCTGCTGATCCTAGGAGTGGAACGTCGTATAGTCTTTTTTTTTTTGAGGCTATGGAGAGATGCATAATTAACCTGGTGAAGCTCGAGGATTCCTTTGGATCTCGACTGGCGAGCGTGGGAGTATTAGGCGACGTTGCGCTGGGTATTTATGGACTTTGGGATTATAAAAAGGTTTGCTTGATTATCTATGGATTTTCTGTGGACTCATAGATTAGTCGCTTGAGTTATTGTGCGTTTATTTTTTTCCTTTCGATATATCTTCGGGGTTGGGAGATTGGTTGGGTAGAACTTTGATACAAGGATTTAAGAGAGGAAACTCTTGCATTTTAATTACTTTAATTGCTCTCATTATTTGGCGAACTTTGTTCCAGTCTGGTGTTTTAGTACAGAGAACTGTATAGATGTTGCTTGTATCTTAGATATAGACTTATCTTTATTTCAGTATTTATTTAACGTTCAGCACTTGCAATACCTCACTTTCAAAACCACGATTAAAGATGCGTCGCGCGATAAATCGATCGAACACCAAAAAAATCGTCATTCAAACGCGCAAGCTCACCGCCTAATACCATCCCATCACGATAAATCAATCCTTACACAAGCGCCAACTTCCAGATACAGCCGCAAACATTTAGCAAGCACGCGTGCTATTTACCTGGGAGCGGATTCCTCGCAGGCGGCGTTGATTATTCGGTTAAATATAAAACCGACATCGCTGCAGCCGCAAGTAGAGGAGGAATCTATATATACCTGAAACGCGCATAAGTTATATCGGAGAATCCGTAACGTCTCCATATGGTAGTGCCGCGCGAAGGAAGTCGTACACGCCGATGTATACGATCGGTCAGAGATATAGAGGAGATATAGCTGATGCTTTAAAGTGACCACCCGCAATAGTCCGGCTGTCCGACACCTCTCTTGGAAGAGCTGCTTCTGACCGACGGGATTTACTGCGCTGGGGACCGAAAGCTTTCGACTCGCCGCCGATGTAGTGTAGTGCGCTTTACGGCTTCTTCTCACTCTTGGCTTTTGAAAAATCTCGGCGGCATGAGTATTAGACGACCCGGCTTTTCCAGACGAGATATTGTAGGTATTATACTTCACGAGAGATTCGATTATCATTTCGAAAAAGAGCATCGAGCTCGCTAATTATCATGACAATACCTCGTAAATTATATGAGCGAACCGTTCATTATCTCGCCCCCGCAAAAGAAAAACGATTATATTTATATATACACACACTCGCGCGCAAGGTGTATCAGATCTTTGTCTTCGGTGCTTCTTCCTTTTTTTTCTTCATCTCCGTACACATATCTGCTCTAAGACAAAAAAAAAAAAGAAGCACAAAGGTGAGTGGGCCAATGCGAAATCGCTCACGAAAGTCGTTTAACCTTCGAAAGGACGCACACATACAACGTCCTTCTGTCATTTTTTTTTTTTCAAGAAAGAGAGAGAAACCCACACGCGGCTAAAATATCGGCGCGAAAGCACACTGCACTGATGCAGCAGCAGATTTTATTTATTGGCCCGTGGCTCGTCGCGACGCCTTATACCTTTCCGCGCCTCCGGCTCTCTTTCTTTCTTTGTATATATATATATATATGTATATACTTATAATACATGCGTGTGCGCGGCTCGCTTTTGCAGCAGCGGTTTTTTCCTCTGTGCATGTTCTGTATAATATACCTATATATAGACTTCTTCGCCTTGTCTCTCGTCACGGCGGTCGCGTTTACCGATTGCGCGGTGATATTATGCTGCGACGCGGTTCTTTTGGCTTTTCGTCAGTGTGCAGTAACTCGAACTATGTCAATTGAAAATTCGATAATAATTGTACAAAGAAAAATAATATACGAGTTTGTCATTTGAATAATATTAAGCATTCCTAATCGTAACAGCAGCAAACACAGGCTCATAATCTTGCGGTATTCCTCCGTTATTTATTTTTCCGTCGTACATTAGGATCACCGCACTGCATTATTGCACGAGAGCTGCGGTTACAGAACCGCGAATTCGGCGTCTATTCTTTGCCTCACTTTTAGCCCGTCCTCCTTTTCACCCTCACGCTTTGCTCTCTTTGTCTTTTTCGCTCATCTTTTTTGGCCGCGACTCTGCCCACATTATTTTTTTTTTCCATTCAGAACTCTTTCTCGCTCTTCTTCCTCCTTCTCCTCTTCTCTATAATCGAGAGTATCAAGAGAATATATTGTCATCGCTTCTCTCTCCGTCTATTATTTATGTGGGCAATCATTTCTTGCTCCTCTTGTTGCTATTTCTCCTATATACATCTCTCGATCTCGGCGCATAGATAACGAATATTTTTATACATCGAGATATCCCCATACGATAAATCCGCGCGTGTAAAAACAGAAGTTGAATATCTCCAACTGTGCGTGCATATTTTTCATCGCGATTCTCTCATCCGTATAATTATATATATGTATTAACGATTTCGTTATCAGTATAAGCAAAAGGAATAATAATAACGCAGTTCCGAGGGAAGCGCTCCGAGAGATATATAATAGGGCAAATTAGTGTAATTTATTCAGTAGAAAGCCTCGTACGCAAATCTCAAAGTTACAACTCGCGCATAGCTGCCGCCGCCGACGCGGAGCATAAATTAGTCAAATAAAGCTCTCGTCTCAGTATAGAGAGAGAGAGAGAGGGGGGGGGGCAAGAAACGGCCTTCCCTGAACTTGCGCATACTATTTTCAATGTTTATCAATAAACGCTTATGGAAGCCGGCGCTTATATTGGCGTAAAAAGAGCGCGGCGGTAGTTAAAACTCAGCTAAGTGGGCATAATACCGAGAGAGACCGACGCAGGCTCGTAAAAATGCAAAAACGGACTTTATGCTGAATACACTCGATCTCTCACGCGCCCGCGCGAGAGAGAGATTTTCACGAAAGATCGTTAGGCCGCTCTGGATATATACATGTATATATATATATATATATCTCAGTGTAATTTGCGTCGGCGGCGTTTTTGCTCTCTTTCTCTCAGCGTCAATTAAGCAATGTACAGCGCCTACCGGCTTTTTTCGCTTATTAAATTCCCTGAGCGCGCGCGTGCACGCTTGCATATAATTGTTCAGTATATAACCGAAGCCTGAAGCGCGCATGATGAAGTCGTGAATGAAGAGAGAGAGAGAGAGAGAGGGAGGGAGAGAGAGTTCAGGTTGGCCCATTTCGATGATTGCTGCTAGCTTTTGTTTTTGCCGCGCGGACTTTGCTGCGGGTATAAAAATGAATACCTGTATATGTAGCAGAAGCAACAGCAGCAGCACAGAGACAGAGATGGTGTATATAAGAATCGGAGGCTGGGAATAAGAGAGGGGTTATAAGATATGGCACTGGCGATGAGCTGGCGATGCAAAGAAACAACTATATTAATGCCGGAATGCCGAGCGATGCGAGCAGAGAGAGAGAGAGAGAGAGCTTTACGGATGAGGGACTCGCGAGAGTCCCGGCACTTTGTTTCCTCTCTTGTCCACGCTTTATTTCTCTTTCTTCTTTCGCGACTCTCGCTTTGTCTTTCGTGCACCGTTAACGCCACCGAGTATTGGATAAAAGCTCCCACGACACTTAGTAGACCTTTCTTTTCTGTATACTACTATGGAATATTAATTTATTGAAATTTAAGGGCAGACTGCGCGTAATGAGGAACTCGATTTTGGTTAAGCGTGTTGCCTTTTCATGGGTATATAACTCGGAAATTTGAAGTTACCGAAGTATACTCTTGGAGAGATTGAGCCATTACAGCAGCCATCATCGTCTTACAAGTATTATTAAGGATTTTGAGTTATACCGGTACACCGAAATTCCTCGGGAATATATTGTGATACTGAGAGCCGTTTTTTCCATGTTCTCCGTAAATTTATTTACTTCACACGGAATCCAAAAATAAAAATTAAAGCACGAATTTTAAATTATCAAAAACCAATTCCGAATTAATTATAGATTTTTTCACGTCCGCACTTTCCCAACATCAGCCCCGACGACGCGTTCTCGAGTGTATTTCGCGATAAGATATTTCGAATTTTATAGTTATAGCGCGCAGCACGTGTAAATAAAGCGATGCTTATCACACAGCTTCTTTTTCTACAGCATTAATTTTTTCTATCCCCAAAAAGCCACCGAATTCCGGCGACAACTGTGCGCCGTCGAGACCACTTATACATTCTTCTTCTTTATTTTCCTTTTGCAAATCCCCGAGCGATGAGAGTCAGATTGATTTCCACGCGTTCAAGAGTCGTAAATTTGTCGGGCGACAAAAAAAAGGACGAGGAAAAAGAATGGAAGCCAGAGAGAGAGCGCCGTGTTATTTTAATTAATCTGGACATTCCGAGGCGACGGGGCGTGAATCAGTCCGTAAATTATCGCTATCGACGACTCGCACACAATACAACCTATAGCGCATTCACACGAGAGAAAGATTAGGTTATCTCTCGCAGCGCATATATGTATACCTGATGTGGGCCCATACGGCCAGCACTAAATAAAAGCCCCGGCAATCATGGGGGTGGAATACGGCCTTTCTCTCTCTTTCTCTCTCGATGATGCTTATCCTCGAGCAAACACCGAATTTTTAGCCGCCGCTGCTTCTTTTTTCGGACCTTTTTTTCCGCGCTTATTATTATACGAGAGAGAAAGAGCTTCACTTACAAATTATACTTGCGGCCGCGCCGCGCGCAGCCATAAACCTAATGAGCGAGCTCGCGAGCAAACAATGCGGAAAAAGGATATCTCGACGCGTATATCAATATTATACGGCGTTTATTGCCGCTGCGAGAGAACCACGGCATATACGCTGTGTGTGTGTATATATGCGTTTAAGGATCTGCCGATAAGAGATATAGGTATATATATAGCGTGCGGTGCGATGGTTTTTTCTATATATGTATACTTGGTTTAATGGCGGTGTATTAATACGTACTGCGTGTGTATAAGATTTTTTTTTTTTTTTTGAGGTAAATGTTCCAAACGACGTGTTTTATTCGCAAAGTCTCAAAGGCGAGCCGATATATCGTTAGTGCCATATAAAGTATTTTTAAAATTCTAACTAAATTCATAGTTACAGTATATACACCGTTGCCAAGGCTGCATCGAAGCGAACAAAAAGTATAAGCGCCTAAAATTATTCCAAAAAAATGTATTCATACCTGTATAGTATCACACATACGTCCGACATTTTATTCGCTCGCGATCTTTTACAAATTGGCTCTCTCTCCACATAACAAGATTATTCCAGCGCCATTCAGTCAATCTCGCTCTCTCGGATTAGCAACAATGAAAATAAGCGTAAAGCTTTTGAGCTAATGCCGCGCTCTCGACTATAATATACAAGAGTATATATCCGCACATAAGCGTCATCAGCAGTTCGTAAAGCCGTTGAATAAATTTTGCCGAAAGAGTCGCTCGTTAGCTCTCTCGCAGCGAGATCAATAACGGCATTGAGGAGCTGCTGCTGCTGCTGCTGCTGATGCTCCCACGATTCGGTAGGTATATTCTGCGTGTTAATAAGACCGAGAAAAAAATGGGCCGCGGGGCCTAATAAGCGTTCTGTGTGTGTGTGTGTGAGTATTGCGTGGGTGAACGCACGAGGCAATAATGTGACATGGTCGTCGGGGTTCTCCCGCGCCGGGAGGCCGTGATCTCTTGGAGAGGAGGAGGCCCCCTGTGAAGCACGAGGACACGGCTGCTGTCAGTCAGCGTTTTTCTCGACAGTCAAAATAACAGTCGATATTATGCGCGCGCTCGTCGTCGTTTCTTCTTATTATTCTTTTCTCTGTACTTTGGCCTCGTGGGATCGTTATTTGTGTAAGCTTCGTTGGCGTATAAGAGCTGCGAGGACTTTATTTAAATGCTAATTTCGCGCTAATTTAGGAGGGTTTGCCGCCGATCGCTACTAAATTTCGGGACTAGCGTTGTAAAACTTGGAAAATATCGTATACGCGAATGTATATATTTCAATCGTAATTAATAAATTTTAATAATTCGATAAACCTCCGAGTTTTATTATACTAAATATATATCGTGCTGCCTGCGAGTAACACGCACATATCCGGCCCGACAAAAAGTCTCTTTCTCCGAGAGAGATTTACATAGACAAGAAATATATATATAGGCGAGAAGAGGAAGTGAAGCAGCCTCTCTATCCACCTACGTCGACGTTTGTCTCTAATTCACTTCCTGCAGCAATTACAAGAGGCGCGAGTGGAACGAGACAGAGAGAGAAAATAGCACGTTGTGTGCTGTTGCGCTGCCGTGATGCACATCCTCCGCGCGCTCACGTTATAATATACTCGAACACACGTGTTATACTGTATAACACTAGATAATATACGCGAAGGCGTGAGAGTTATAGAGAAAATTGGATAAATCAATGGTCGTTTGATTAGCACGCGTATATACACGTGTGTGTGTGGAGGTGGCAATATTGACGTAGTAAAGGAAGGGCAAAGGGTCCGTTATAGGTGTTAGGTGCATAAACACAGGGCGACTGCATCTCAGGTAAAAATCCAGCCGTCCCAGATAAAGTTTTAGTGTCAGCAGGCCAAAGCTGTATATAAGGGATGACGACGACGCGGGCGGCGGCGCTTTTCTTATCGCGCCGATGATCTATAGTGACGTTCAAACAAAGTCCCCACAAGTGCTTTCTCTCTCTTTCCTGCTTCTTTTTCCTCTTGAAGACTGCGCGACGGATATCGTTTTATACTCACCGATTTTCCGAGAGAGCAGACTTTCACCACTTTGTTATATTGCTATAGTTCGTTTAGCTGCGTAAGTAATTATAACACGCGCAGTATAAGAGAGGGAGAGAGAAGATAGGAGAAAGCTCTCTGATGTCGTGAAAAACAATACTCGGGAGAGATATAATAATAAACGCTTGCAGTTGTTTACGAGAGTTTACCGAGTATTATTACGCTGTTGGCGCTATTTCGAATTACAGAGTTGTTAAACTGCCTGGCGTAAATCAATCACGTTCTGTGCAGCTCTCGAATATCAGTAAAATTGTTCATTATTTTTCCTAGCTATCCTTGTATATATTAGGTATTCTTTTAAAAAATATCATGATATACTCGAGCCACCGCAATATCTCTTCCGATAAAGGTATAAAGAGGTTCATATGGAAACGAACGGGGCATGTCTCTTCACGAAAGGTACACATCAGGAAAATTAAGCGCTACCCGCTTGGCTGTAGATGGTCGTACAAGCCTGTCGATGAGGCGCGGATAAATGTACACGTATATATATATTCTCACACACACACACAGGAGAGACGATTTCGTCGACGAATCTATTAACAGCCGCGCGGATTGAGTAATAAACCTACTGGGAGGTAAGTCTCTCTTTCTCTCTCGAGGGAATCTTATATACACACACGGGAGAGCCGCTGCTGCCGTATAGGCCCGTATTCCCCGCAACAAGATGTCGCGCCGATAAAGTCCTCTCCCCTCCTCGAGCAATTCATTTAAACATTCCCCGAGGTGGTCGCACGACAAATTACTCCCCTTCGCGCGCGACACCCAAAATTCTCTCTCCTCTTCATTCAGGAATCTTCTCCTTCTTCTTCTTCTTCTTCTTTTTTTTCTCTCTCCTTTCGAGGAGCTGCAGGCTTTACAGGTATACGCACTCTTGCTCGAGCCCGATGACACTTGGGCGCGGGCTCCTTATATGGAAATAAATTGCCTAGTTGGTCCTCCAGAAATTCTATACGATTATAGAAGCCGAGAGAGAGAGAGAGAGAGATTCATTCATGAGAAAACACGTCGCCGTGAGTCGAGGCGAGTAGTGTGTGTGTTACTTATGGCCTATGATGCCACTGTGGGGATCGGTATCAGCACTATATAGAGAGCCTATTATAGATGCCAGTTATTATACTATCGCGAATTATAATCGGTCGATCCTCGGCACCTCTATACATAGACATTTACTTGTCGAAATAATTAGCCCGCTATATCGGCCAATTACTTGCTCGTGTCGGAGATACGGATAATTCCGATCGCGGAGAACAAAGACGAAAAAAGTTGTAATAATTAACGAGCCGGTCATCGCGCAACTTGGAATTGACGTTAAACGCCGACTCCGTTTTACGAAAAGTATCGGGTTACATACGGAGAGTTTGTGTCTCTCTCTCTCTCTCTCTCTCTCTCTTGAAAATCGAATATGTCGTGTGTGTGTGTGGCTGCCGCCAAGGCCCGCAGCTTTTTTTTATTGTCTTCTTAAGCTAAGTTTCGAGAAAAAATAGATAAGTCATCGCGCGAGCGCAAGGAATTCCCGTGTTTTTGTCGAGACACACACAGAGTCCGTCGTTAATTTCATCTCTCTCTCTCTCTCTCTCACTCGAATGGCTTATTTTGAAGGAAAGTCGCCACGAGGAGTAGCCACAACAGCAGCAGCAGCCGTCGTTATCGGTATTCCGAGATCTCGAAGAATGCGTAGGGATTTTCGCAGCCGCACACGCTTATACGCATAGCAGCAGCAGGTATATAATAATAATACACACCCCGACGGTATTTAGCATAAGAGACGGACAGTTTCCGGAAGCGTAGAGAGAGAGATATATTCCAAGATAAGGGACGTTTTCCAAGTCGGAGAGTATAGCTGACGTGTTTTCTCCGCCCGCGTGAATTACGAGCTGGAGATATAGCCCACAGCAGCAGCAGTCTGCGAACTGAACCAAACGGCTATTCTAATATATCTCTTTCGAGCCGGCTAATTGCTTCTCCTTTTTTCTTGACACCCAGGGAGGTAATCCCCTCTCCTTCTTATACACACGTCTGAGATGTGCTCTCTACAGCGAACGCGCGCGCGCATGGGAAACTTTATTTTATCCCGATTATCTTAAGAGCCCCTACTCACCGATTCTCTCACTTCTCGTCGTCTCTTTACCTTTCCTTCTATCTTCTTTTTCCGTTTCTTCATTTTTTGTATATATGTATATACGCGGCTGACGGCTGGTTTACCTGAAAATTCACTCTGCGCCTCGTCCCCAGAGATATCATACCCTGTTGTTCTTTATTTTCTTTTGATTAAATTAAAAACGCTTTGTTGTTCCAGAGGAAGAGAGTGTCTTGTTTTACTGCGTTGTTTCGGGGACCGTATGTATTATTTATTTATTGCCCGAGAGGAATATTTGAATTTTTCTTTTGTTTTTGGCTTTTCGAGAATCGCACTGCACAAAAGCATAACATATAAAATGCTCGATGAATTCTTGCCACAATTGCATGAGGAAACGCCTTGATGCGAATTTCAAAGCTGCGCCTTTCGCCGCAACTCGTCCTGACGAAGCAGGTACACACATTTGTTGCGCAACGGTGAGCGAACCTTTTGAATAGCTAAAATTGTTTAAATATTATACGCGTATACGTAGACGTGAGTGAATATGTTTCTGTTTTGAAAAGTGGAAAGATGGAATTTGAGAATAAGTTACTTCGTTATTGCGCCTGTGCGCGGCAAACTTTATATACGATTTTGCAATGGACGTTCAAAGTGAGGAAAGTGAAGTTACGAGAGAAGCGCGCATCACTTGCGCGGATAAAGCTTATCGAAAGAACCTCGGTTAGTTAGTTAGTCAGTTAATTACTCGGTTCATTATGAGCGCGAATATTATCATCGCGGTCTTAAATCAAGCACCGCGCGAGAGCGCGCTTATATAGGCAAATTAAAAGCAATATCATCTCTTTGCTTGTATATATATATACATATATACTCTTTCTCACGTTTATAACTTCTGGTCGACAGTTGCGATATTATTCACGAGTGTGACGCAAGAGTCGAGAATATACTTAACAGCTTCTAAAAACTGACTGAATTAATCAAGCATCGCGTCTCTCGGTGCAATTTATATTTCTCCATTCAATAGCTGATGATCAAGATATCGCGCGGGATATAAGAGTAGCTGCTAATCTTTGCACAACTTATACGCAGAAGCGTTAAAAGCTCCATCAGAATTTTTTCTTATAAAACTATATACCAAGAATTCGCATTACATACTTCAGTTTTTTTAGACGTAAATTTATATCCATTCAACTGAAACTTTCTACGTTTCAAGTGTGCGATATGTCCTTATCGGAGTGCTTTGATTGTAGCGTTGATTATAATTACATAATTAAGAATTAATAAACGCACCGAGAGACTGAAGTATTAGCGTCATCGATTAGGCTTGCCAATATTAATATCATACGCATCGATCACGTATATATATACGTAATATCGTGCCACCAGATAATAACAGCCCAGGTATATAACGTTGAGAATTGCGAATTCAAAAAATTCCTACAGAAATATACAAGCCCGTAAGTGAACCGATCTTATCTCCTCCGATCAGAAATCTAACGCAAAATATTTCGTATACACAATAGCACGTTTAAAAACATGAGTAAGCGAAATATCCTAGAAAAAGCTTAAAATCCACGCAATCCCCTTACATAAGGAATTTGATGCTGCAGCACAATTAAGCTTTCTCGCATCAGGCGCGTGCGAACGAGCGATAAACCGCGCGCGAATCGAATGTATGTATATATATATACACAACTCAGGGGTCCTGTATATATATAGATACACGTATGTATAGGTCGGTTATTAATTATATAGGAGACGGTTCTAAAGGCAGAGGAGGATGTCCCAGCCTCGAAAATCATCTCCGAGAAGAAGAAGAAGAGAAGAAGCAGCAGCGCCGGGGGTACCCGCCTACCTGCACGAGTTTGTCGTCGTCGTGTGTCGCGCCGTCGCGCGCGAATAATCCGCAGCGTGAGAGCGACCCACCGCGCACGCGATACCCCGTTATTATGCGTGACCCCCATATATGTGCGTAGCTATATAAGCATATGCGGCGTCTGCTCTGCGCGCATGTATATATAGCTATATATGTATATAACCTTTTTCGTGAAATTAGAATTTTTAGCTGCTCGGTTATTTTTGGCTATGGGGGACATATAATCTGGGTTTATTATTATCTCTTTATCTTTTATAATAGTGTCGTTAATGTGTAATAGTATGCGGTAGTAAAAATTGTTATGTAATATTATTAAAAAATATATGAAAGGGTAATGAACGTTTATATAAGAGCAAGATTTCAATAAATTCAAAATTCCCGCTGAAACATAAACTCGGAGTGTAATCAGAAGGTTGTAAGCTTTAAAATTAAGTCACGATAAAAATATCCATCGAAACCTGCTTAGCCTAATACACTCGATAGTCGATGATAATTTAAGCTGTATATACTATCCATCCCCTACTTTACAATCGCATCTCTTCCCTTATTATACTGCAATACGCGCGTATTAGGCTCTTATTATTTTTAACGACGCATTATAGTCGTGAATTGAAATTTATGCAATCGTCGCCCTTCAGCCCGCGAGTAATATACAAGTTAATAAGCAGTGCGTAAATGTCGTCAAGCCGCATTAAACTCTGCTGCATCCCGAGCTCTCTCGCATAATTAACGGAATACACGAGCATCCGATTGACTCGAAGGAAAAGAAAAAAATAAGGAGTGGACAGTCGAGATAAAAGTACACAAGAGCTTTTTCTGCGGGTTCTGCGGGCGACGAGATAAGAGCAGCGCTACTCTCTCGGATGTATAAAACTGTAGCCGGTGGTCTATACTCTTTCTCTTTCACACGAGTATATATATAGCAAACGAGAGGAAGAGAGAGAGAGAGAGAGAGAGAGAGAAGGTGGGAAGAGGCGCAGGTCGCCCACGCGTATATATATGCGTATAGGATAATTGCGCGCTCGTGTGGGTGCGTACGCTTTCACGTGCGCCTGCGGCACTAGAGGAGAAAGAGACTCGACGAAGAGAAGAAGAAGAAGTCATCGATAAAGAGCAGGCGAAGCGAAGAGAAGGTCGGAGGTCAGACGCCCACGAAGCAAGAGCGCGACACCCACACGAAAATATATATACGCTTCCTCTTCCTGCGTTCGCTGCATAACTGCGCTGTGTTTCTTGATTATCTAACAGTTATATCGTCTAGCGATAAATAATAATCCGAATTCAAAATTCGCTGCGATTCGCATCGATTGCGAAACTTTGTTTACGCAGTTTTATAAGTTATATAAATATAATAAAGGCGCATAAGTTATTCGAGATACATATTACAGAGAGGCAACGCTCGAAACGATTATTATTCGTGGGAGGTTGATATAAGAGCGGAAAAAAAGAGAGAAGAATCTCGGGCAGAGGCAAAAAAACGAGCACACACAACTTTGGAAGCCTCGACGTATCGATTTCTCTCTCTCTCTCTTGGGCCCAAGGCATTTCCGAAGCTAATTGAAACTCTAATCAATCTAATCCCCGGACGAGCGCGGCTGCTCATTACTCACAGTCACTCAAAATCCTGCGAATCAGTGGTAATTGTTCGACGATTTATCATTCGTCTATCAATTACCGGCGTGATTAATTAGCCGTTTCATTAACCGAGAGCGTCTCGTTTCTCTCTCCCCGCCCATGCGCTGCTTCCGTATATGTGTATATGTAACCGCGGGAGATTCCATTGCTGATGATGTATATAACGTATATATTATTATGTTTGTGGAAGATCGCGTCTAATCGCCGGGAGAGATTTATCCGACGCTGATGATTATTACGTTCGGACGAGTAATATGCCTCCGACGATGACACCCGCGCGGCTACTTCCATATGGTATATATACAGTTTCGAACCAGTTGTGAAACTGATGCGTGTGGGATAAGCGATGATGTATTTTGAAATGTATATTTTAGCATTGCAACGACGCTCGTTTTTTTTCTTCTGGTAATTATTCTTAATATAACGTGGTATGTATGCCGAGAATATACTGAACTACTTCCTCTTCGATATATATATATTGCGTTCCGCTACTTTTGGCTTCATTTTTTGAAAGCGTGTAATATATTAGATTACATCTTGTAATTTCGTCACCTACTTATTCAACGTAATTAACAGATAACAACGCCGACTCTCTCTCTCTCTCTGTCAAAATGTTATTCTTAGCGCGTCGATAGATATACACGCGATACGAGTATGTATCGCACTAATAACAGCCCCGACAGCCATCATAACCAGAAAACGGTAGTTGCGTAATTTTATACACGCATATATACCACACACAGAGTCGATCGCAATAATTCGGCAAAATAAATTATTCAGCGAGAGCGACATTAGCGTATATTTATAGACGACGAAGCTGACCGCAAAATCGTGTGTGTCACAGCCGTCGCGAAAAAAGAGTCGGACTATGAAAAAAAAAAAATCTAGAGTCAGCGGCGGAATAGAGGCGAGACGATGAGAGATGGGAATGTTCGCACGCGGTATTGTGCCGCTCGCGCGCGCGAGAGAGAAAGAGAGCAGTGACAGACGAGCGAGGAGCAGTCACCAAGGTTTTTACGAGCGAGAGCATTTCGAGTCTCTCTCGTGTTTTTGCTTGCGCTCGCGGGCACAGGATCAAATTACCGAAAGACTCGAGCATCAGCAGCAACTTCACCGGCGATCGTGTCCTTCCGTCGTTGCAGCATTATATTCCGCGAGAGAGAGAGAGTGAGCTGCTCGTTTTTTCGGGTTTTATTTATTAACGGCGCGCAATAATACTCTCTGCGATTATATTATGTAGAGGAAATAAGCCGTTGATACACGTCCGTATATATGTATCTATATAAGCGAGAATATTTGCGACTGCACTTAATGCCGGGGATATTTTGGTCACACCTTCTACCGTGCGCACTAAAGATAAAAATCGTGCTGCAGAGAGCGCGCTTATTTTTTCGCCGTTTTTCGGATGAACTTTTATCGCGACCAGCGGGAATTATAAATTTTCGCGGCACCTTCGGCCTCTCTTTCTCTCTCTCTCCTACGGACACTGCGCGCTTCCCCCCCTGATATATGGACCTTACAACGTTCCCGCTTCGAGATATCGCCTAATAAAGTGACACCTCGCTAATTTTACCCTGTCGCTGGGCATAAAAGTTTTTGTTGACTCACCTCCTTTAGTAACTGCTCTTTCTGTCTCTCGTGTGGGTTTGTAAAACTACCGGATTTTTGGAATTTCGTCGAAACGAGTCTCGTTGTGCGATATATATAGCTATACACTGTGTGGAATCACAAAGGAATTGAATCGATTATTAGAACTAATGATGATGCAAAAGAGGGCACCATAAAGTTTCTAAAACGTTTGCGAGCAGGTACGTATACATTGTTGTATGTTAGAGAAGGAGGGTCAAGCATCAGGGAGAAAAAGGGTTCGTTCGACGAGGCTTCGAAGGCGCAAGCATTACGAGGGATTACACCGCTAAGCCGGGGCTAACTGGCAGCCTGACGTCATAATCTCGAGAAATATTCGACCAGCCTTTTTATACACGCGCGCGCAGTCTCTATATACGCGATTACGCTGCGTATATATATATTATATCCTCTCGGCCAAAGTTGAAGAGAAAGAGAGAGAGAGAGAGAGCCATATGTGAGCGAAAATAAAAGGATACGCAGCAGAATGCGGTGAGAGAGGGAGGGAGATCGGGAGACGCGATGATCCCGGTCGCGCGGTAAATGCTCGAGCAGATCCCCGGGCGATCAGCGAGATTTTTGAATCGATCAATTAAGCGACGTGTGGGAACCGTCCGTCCGAACGTCCGTCCGTGATCCGTCAGGCCTTGCCGAGTCGTATTCCAAGCTCAGTCCGGCCTCAGATCTCCGAGATCTCTCCGCAAACCTGTAATCCCCGACCTCTCACTCTCTCTTTTTACTATATCCTCGCTTCGGATTTCTGTGTGCAAGTGTGTGGGTGTAGCGTCTTCTTGCACATCCCCTGTTGTGTGTAGAAATCGACATTTTCTTTTACGTCTGAGAGCGACGACTATACGATCCGCTGCACGACTTTCGGACCGAGAAGTGCGGGGATTTAATTCCTTCGGTTCTTCTCTATATATCGAGCGAGCTTTCGATCATCACTTTTATACCCGGGTTGATGCTTCGAGAAATGCGTAGAGCTGCGATTATGCGAAATTATCAAATTTTAATTATTTAATTATACTTTTTCAAAACTGTGTAAAACAATTGACCGTTAAATATCGCAATAAATTAATGGCAATAGATATCGTTGCACTCTGATATCTGAGATACAGTAGCTTGCAATCACTGGTATCGAGTACGAAGATATGATCGTATAGCAATATGACGATTTAAAACCAAAATGCACAAACATCTTTCAGTGATAATGACTTGCAATGGAGCCGTTTTTATTCGTAGCTTGGGTATTAAACTTGAGGACGCAGTCGTTGCAATGGATAAAAATATTTATCAAAATACAGCAAATCAATTTTTATTTTAAATAATTTATAAGAATCGTGTATTTTATTACATATTTTTCCATATCATTGATCAATGTTATCGCTATCGAGAATAATCAGATCATCATCAGAAGCCAAGTGGGAGAAGGTTAGTAACATGTGGTATCTTTCTTATTATATACGAATTATATAAATCAGTCAGCTGCATGCACCGCACCAGTTCAGAGTGCCTTTTACAGTATTAACAAAAGATAGACTTTTTTATTTTTAAAATCATTTTAAAGATGAAGTTTGCACAATTTTGTTTTCTATTTGGCTTTGTGTCGCTGTGTAGTGGGTATAGAATACTCGGGGCATTTCCGTTTAACGGAAAAAGTCATCACATTGTATTTGAAGCATTAATGAAAGGTTTGGCTAAACATGGTCACCAAGTAGACATGATCACGCATTTTCCATTGTGCAAACCTCTGAAAAATTATAATGTTATCATCAATCTTGCTGGATCTATGGAATCGTTTGTTAACAACATTACTATTGAACATGCGTCAGAACTTTCGGGCGACATGGTGACAGCAATTGCTACTTCTTATGGTAACAGAGTGTGTGAGTTTATGGGTTTTGAAGAAATGCAAAAGCTGATTAAGAACCCACCTACAGATCCACCTTATGATCTTGTAATCACAGAGGTATTTGTTTACAATTATGCTTCAATGTTTCTTCTCTTGACATTATTATTAATATTGTTGTAATATTTATTTCATTAATCTTCACTTTTAAGGCATTTGGGGCAAACTGTTATATGGGTCTTGGCTACGTTTTTAAAGTGCCAGTAGTTGCAGTAGTATCAACAATGGAGTATCCTTGGGTCACCCAATTTGTTGGAAATAACGATAACCTTGCCTTTGTTCCCAACATTTATCAAATTGGATCTGGAAACATGAATTTTTGGGAGCGACTAAAAAATGTAGTTATCAATTTTGTTAGCTTACGTAAGTTTTATGCATTGACTGAAGAAAGCCAAACGAAATCTATGAGAAAGTACCTGAGGCCAGACATACCTAACATCAGAGAAGTAGAAAAAAATGTGGCCTTAACGCTTGTAAATAGTCATCCAGTATTGTATGGTGTTAAACCAATAACTCCAGCATTAGTGCAAATAGCAGGTTTACACGTAGAGAGTAATGAAGAAGTTTTGCCATTGGTAACAATCATTTTATTGCTACTCAAATTATATTTATGAAATAATATATTTATTTTATTCATTTTATTATATTATAGGAATTAAACAAATGGATGAATGATAGCTCACACGGCGTCGTTTGCTTTACTTTAGGGTCAATGATATTGATAGAAACTTTACCAAAAGAAAAGTTAGAGGGTATATATGATGCTTTCAAAAAAATATCACCTATCAGAATTTTGATGAAAATAGCTGACAGTTCTAAACTGCCACCAGGGCTGCCTGAAAATGTAAAAGTTTTACCTTGGATACCTCAGCAAGCCGTTCTCGGTAGGTTTCTTTTTCATCATAACATATAGGTATAATGTAGTTGTAATTATATAACACACATTGTACTAATATGTAAAATAATGTCTATGTAGCTCACCCGAATACGAAAATATTCATAACACATGGCGGGCTCGGAGGAGTACAAGAGGCTTTATACTACGGGATTCCCATGATTGGAATACCGTTGTTCAATGATCAGTCAAAAAATGCCGAAGTTTTTGTTGCTAAAGAAATGATGTTTAAAATTGATTTTGATAAACTTTCTGGAGAATTATTGGACTCGGCACTTCAAGCTTTGCTCCGAAATCCCGTCTACAAGTGAATAATCTATTCTTTTCATATATATGCACTATTAATTTAACACCTCTGCTTAATCTTGATTATTTGCAGAGAAAAAAGCATGCACTATTCAAAACTCTTTCGAAGTCGACCAATCAGTCCACTGAATAATGCAATTTATTGGATCGAATATGTTATCAAGAACGGCGCAGATTCTTTAAGATCGCCAGCATTACAATTTTCTT
The DNA here is from genome assembly GCA_900474305.1 of Cecidostiba fungosa. Classification (NCBI taxonomy): domain Eukaryota; kingdom Metazoa; phylum Arthropoda; class Insecta; order Hymenoptera; family Pteromalidae; genus Cecidostiba; species Cecidostiba fungosa. Next base: position 92,952 of record UCOJ01000388.1, read on the forward strand.
GGTGGCAATTGGCACTGCTAGACGTTTACTGTTTCATATTTCTAGTTATCGTTTCAAGTATAATTCTGGTAGGGCTGAGTGTCAAGTTTATCTTTACAAAGATAATCGGGAAATCAAACCATTCGAATTTAGATAAGAAAAAGACTCATTGATAAAAGTTCCTCTTTATTCTTATTATTATATACTAGTCAAAAAGAAAATTCAACAAATTAATAACTGGTTTAACGTACTGCAATCAAACTATAATTGTAAGAAATTATATCGTGCTATCTCTTAAAAAATATATTTTAAAACACGTGTATACGTATAAGTGTATTGTATATAAACTGTAAAATGTAAGTTACTGCTGTTACTATGATGCCTTCTTCTATTGTCCCACTTTATGTTTTATATATTTTTCTATTAATACAAAGCTATTGTATATATGTCACCTTATTGTATCAAGGGCCCTATAAGCCCCGTTCAAGTTTTAAAATAAATAAATAAAATAAATGAATAAATTATTTAAAATAGACATGAGAATTTAAGTATTAAATCTATCTACAATTTTTTGGACTTATTAATTCGTCAACAGAGTAAAAATTGGAGACCCATGTATAAGATAACATGCGTTATCTTTTCTACAATCATGCTTCTTTCACATGATGAGGTGCCACTTGTTATAATATAATTAAGTCAGTCTCGTATGAGTTTAGAGCCCAAAGTAGCATGATGCGAGATATAATAGAGAAATAGCATCTATCATTGTCGTATTATATAAGTAATTAAAAATATTTTTATATTTATTTAATTTTATGACTGTTCTCAAAATGAATTTTGTGAAATTGTGTTTTCTATTCGGCGCTATCAGTCTTGTGTCAGAGTGTAGTGCATACAGAATACTCGGAGTTTTTCCATACAATGGAAAAAGTCATAATATTGTGATTGAAGCATTAATGAAAGGTTTGGCGAAACATGGTCATCAAGTCGATATGATCACTCACTACCCAGCAATAAAGCCTATAAAAAATTACAATGTTATTGTCAATCTTAACAGTTATTCGGAGAATACCACGAATCATTATACTGTCGAATCTAAAGTAGGGAGTGATTCGACGTATATTATCGGTAACACGTTCGGTAACAGACTGTGTCATTTCATGGGTTTTGAGCAAGTGCAAAAATTGATAAAGAATCCACCAAAAGATCCACCGTATGATGTCGTCATTACGGAGGTACGTGTTCGTAATTTTGAATATTTCTCTATTATTTTGATAATACTAATTTTTAATCATTTGTATTCCCAAGGCATTTGGAGCACACTGCTATATGGGTCTTGGCTATGTATTTAATGTGCCGGTAGTTGCGATATCGTCGTCAATGGAATATCCTTGGATAAGCCATTATGTCGGAAACAATGATAATCTAGCTATTGTTCCAAACGCTTTTCATGCTAATACTGGAAATATGAATTTCTGGAAGCGTCTAAAAAATGTAGTTACTAATTTTATCGAATTGCGTAAGTTTCACGCATTTACTGAAGAGATCCAAACAGAATTTATGAGAAAGTACCTAAGACCAGATATTCCTAACATTAGAGAAGTAGAAAAAAATGTTGCTTTAACGCTTGTGAATAGCCATCACGTTTTGTTTGGTGTTAAACCATTAACTCCAGCATTAGTGCAAATAGCTGGTTTACACGTGGAGAGCAATGACGAAGTTTTACCCTTAGTAATGATTCTTTTGTTAAAAATAAATAAATACATACATATTAAGAACAGTTTTTAATCGATTGCTACGTTCTTCAGGAATTAAAAAAATGGATGGATGCAAGTTCACATGGAGTTGTCTACTTTACTCTGGGATCAATGGTATTAATAGAAAGTTTACCCCAAGAGCAAATAAAAGAAATATATTCTTCGTTTGAGAAAATATCACCTGTCCGAGTTCTCATGAAAATAGTAGACATTTCTAAGCTACCATCAGGGTTGCCCAAAAATGTAAAAGTATTGCCTTGGATACCTCAACAACCGGTTCTCGGTAGGTTGATTCTTAATTATAATTACTCGCAGTTATATTGGTGCATCATTGTGCTCAAATTGTACACCCTTAGCTCACACAAATACAAAAGTATTTATCACGCATGGTGGACTTGGTGGAATACAAGAAGCTTTATACTTTGGGGTTCCCATGATTGGAATACCATTATTTAGCGATCAGTTTAGAAATGTCGCAGCTTTTGTTGAGAAAGATATGATGATTGAAATTGATATCGATAAACTCTCGGAAGAGTCATTGGACTCAGCACTTGAAGCTCTGCTCCACAATCCCGTCTACAAGTGAGTAATCTGTACTTTTCGTATTATGCACACTATTTTATACTTACGCTTAATCTTAAATATTTGCAGAGAAAAAAGCATGCACTACTCAAAACTCTTCCGAAGTCGCCCAATCAGCATACTGAATAATGCAATTTATTGGATCGAATACGTTATCCAGAACGGTGCAGATTCTTTAAGATCTCCAGCATTACAATTTTCTTGGTGGCAATTGGCACTGCTAGACGTTTACGGTTTCATATTTCTAGTTATTGTTTTAAGTATAATTCTGGTAGGACTGAGTGCCAAGTTTATCTTTACAAAGATAATCGGGTATTCAAACAATTCGAATTCTGATAAAAAGAAGGCTCATTGATAGAAGCTGGTTGTACCACGTGTATCAAGTTTGTCTTTACAAAGGTAGTCGGGATATTAGAAAACTGGAATCCGAATAAAACAAAGACTTATGCACACAAAATCATATATATTATGTGTATTATTCTCCAATTCCCCTATAGTTTATTTGGCACTTTGTCGATCTCAAATAATATAACAAAGCAAACAACACATCAACACCCTCATACTTTTCAAAATGCCTTGATTCAACAGACTTCCACTGAAAACCCGATACGTGCGAACGTCCCAATGCTCTGAATCGTCAAGATATAGGTCACTCGTCCATATACATATACATAAACATTTTCACTTTCCGCCGCGTCTGGAAAAACGTGCAATAGGAGCTCACGCGCAGTACTCAACGAAGCGTGCTAAAAGCCTTCAAGAGACCTACGATTCATTAGCCAACTCTCGACGTTTTCCGTCGGTATATATACGATTCTCCTCCGCACGCGTGCAGCACTTCAACTCTCTCTCTCTCTCTTATACCGCAGGCACGAGGGCGTTTCAAACTCGGGACACACATTATTATGCGCGCTCGGCTCGTTAATCGCCAGCGATAAAAGTGAGAGGGGCCGCGTGCGAGATGCCCTGGACGAGGAAACGAGAGGTTCTCTCTCTCTCTCGGTTAAAAAGGAAGGAAGGAGGCTGCGTTGCAGCGACCACTCCTAGAGCTAGCCCCGTTATACGGGCGTGCAGTGGATAATTGCAGCTACGGCGAACGAGGAAGTTGGAGAATCGAAGGGATTCCCGAGCTGAGATAAGACACTGAGAGAGAGAGAGAGCCTAGCGCGCTTTATTATCCGAGCGCGCTCGATTTATGCGCTTATTAGTATTCCGAAGCCGCCATTATGCGCCGCCCGATGAATACATTACACATTGTCTCTTCTCGCACGCGAGACTGAGAGGCTTTATATACGTACGCGTGTACCGAGAGAGAGAGGAGGTGGCTCTGCTGTGGTATACCTCGTCTTCTTCTTGTGTTGCGTTTGCTGATTACTGTATAGATATATATTGTAATTTATATCTATTAAACCGAGGCGCGCACTCTTTTTCGCGGGACACAGAGGGTATTATAACTTGGAGCTTTATGGCGCCATTCAAGAAACTTTGGCAAGTTGAATGGGAATTTTTTTCTCTCGTCTCTTTATTATTATTGAATCTATAATAGAATTTGATTCGCAATTTCGGCACTACCTTTTACTCCTGCTCTGCGTCGAGCCGAGATCGCGCGATAATTTATTTCATTAGGAGCTGTCATCGTGCGTCTACAAAGGATTCGAAGCAGCATCAGCTTATCGCGATCTGATATGTCCATCTGGAAATATCTAAATTTGTATATCGAAAAAGTTGCTCTGTTCATATTTCGATGCATACACTATGCTGTATGCAAATGAAGCGTATTATTAAAATGATTTCGAGAAACCTGCCCCGATCGATCAATTTATTCCTAATAGTACTTCGACACACATAATGAGTATAAAAAAAAAAAAACTTATTGGATGTATGAATCACGATTGTCTGCAGAATCATCGGGCTGTCAAAGTTTATTACAGATACCATACTCTTGTTTCCTATACACAACTATTCATATAAGCTCATTACGGATTCCGCTACCGACGACATCGCTCGTATGTCTGCATATTATAAAAACGTGTGTCGTCGGTAAGTCGTATACGAATCTCCAATTTCATATACTCAGTATATAGATAAGCATCGTTAGGCTCTCTAATTAGATGAGAAAAAAAGGAACAAATCCGTATAGGCTCGAGACGCCTCGGTTATTAACAAAATTTACGTGAACTGATTGACGAAGTGCAGAGCCACGGAAAAACCCGAAAAGGAGCAAGTCGTCTCGCGCAAAAGCCTCTGAGAGAGTATATAGGTATATATACTATATACACAGCGCGAAGATTATCGCGAGGATCTACCGGCTCGATCATCAAAGCTCCTTCGCTCTCTCAGTATATACACAAGAGAGATCGGGGACCAGTTCGTCAAAAATTTTCGGCTCCGTTCAAGCGGATAATAATAAAACGTTAATGACGCCGCGCGACGGCGGCAATCGGTTCTACGCGGTGGTCGCCTCGCGTCCGAGAGATATTGGAGGCTGACTTTCGGCTCGCGCGCGAGTTTGTGTGGTCCGTTTGAGCGTGAAGCTAGTATCTTGTCACGGATACCCGTGCGCGCGTACGTGTATCGGACATGGGACATAGGTTAGTTCGAGACTCTCTCTCTCTCTCTCTCTTGGACACACTGCGCTGCAAAAGAGAGACAGAATCGAGTGGGCAGTAATCGAGCGGTCGCCCCTCACTCTGAATTTAAGAGCGTCCCGTTTTCGATCTTGCTTTCCGCGAGAGAAGCCTGTCTGTGTGTGTGTGTATGTATGTATATAGGAACATGCTGTGTGTAGAGGGACGGCCGCTGCTTGTAAGAGGCACGAGAGCCCTCCCTCTTTCTCTCTCTCTCTCGACAGCGGAGAAGAATGCGTGGAAAATTAAAAATACAAGAGGGATCTCGTGTATTCCTTTTTCGTGCGGCGCACACGCGGGCTTATCTTGGCCAGACTGGCAAAAAAAAGGAACGATTATCGTGCTATACGGACGCTCGATGCATATAATGTCCCGATGACTGTGCAGCGCTGAGAATCGTATGATGTCCTTTTGTTTGATCGAATTGTCGTTGTCGCGACAGGAACTCGTCATAGTCGGAGAGAGAACGACATTTCTGTAATGCAAATTTGTCTTTGTTGCTGATTCGAGCGCTGAATAAGGAAAGTCGATCGTTGAGAGAATAAAGCTGCTTTTTTTGTTTGTCTTGTATGATGGAGATGAACTTGTCACCGCAATATCAAGCACCCATTTTTTTCTGTATACCCATAAAAGAGAGAGATCTAGAAGCCCCGACTCAAATTTATTACGGACACTTATCCCTCAGCACAATGTAATATTAGGTGTAAAGAGGACAACGCATTAGAGTTCAGCCAAGGATATGACGATGAAAAGGGGCGCGCGTGCTCTCTGTTTACGCATTGTAATCTCTCAGAAGTGTAGCTGCGCGCGCGCGACCGGAATAAAAGCGAGGATGTGTATAGTATACAATAAAAGAAACTCTCGGCTGGTCGAGATTGTCACGTCGAAATAACCGGGTGGTCCTTCGTCAATTCGCCGTCTCCCCTGCGTTTCGTTACAAAAATATACATATAGGTGTTCCTCACCGGTGCGCCGAGTAGTACACATGACTATAGGGGGTGTCTGTAGGCAAACAGCTCACCCCAGGGGTTTCCGGGGGTAGAAACAAACTTTTTCCACGTTTTTTTTCACGTAGCTATATGCTAGTAGCCGCGAGAGCACGTATAGTAGTAGTCTAGTATCCTCATAAAGCAGTTGAGATTAGGATCTGTGAGGGCGACGACCACCCGCACTCGGTGTATATAATATGATGGCGCGCAGAAAAACGACGGCGACGGGGTATGTAGGTAGGTAGGAGACTGGAATAGTGGAGCAGTGGTAGCAGAGAGGGCTCGGTTACACACAGGACCGCCCGTTGGCTTTCTCGAGAGAGCGCGACAATTAACCGTTGAACAGCTCTAGGAGGCTTTATTTATTTCGCTAAGCTGTCCAGCTTTGCCTACTGCGGGTGTATATATTTCAAATTTGGTCTATAACCAGTCTCTCCTTCTTTCTTTCTTCACACCACACGGCGTGATCGATTTTCCGGATGGCGCGGCTTCCTCGAAAGTGCCATTATTGTGCGGGTAATGGGTATGGGATGTTCTTTTGGAAAGGTATAAGGTTTTCCGCTTATTTATAGAGGTCTATATGCGGCTACTTTATCTTTCTCGCTCGCCGACGCTATATACTTATTATTCTTTGTTCGCGCAGATGTTTCCTCGAGTTTTCTTTTAATGCGCGCGGTGCTCCTGTTCAAAGGGGGTGTGAGCATTTGAAGGCGACTGGTGTGTGAAATAAATTTTGTAAATCTGCAGTGGAAAAGTATATAAAGTTGAGTATAATTTATCGTGTATACATATTTGTTGCAGTGCGTGTAGAGTTGTCAGAGTAAGTTGTAAGAGCTGATAAAATTGAGAGAATACTAGTTATTCATTTATGAGCATCGTGTCGTTATGTTTATGTGGGTAGCTCGTTGAAAGTCGTTTGGGATTATGAAATAAGTCTTAATATTAGACAGAAAGAGGAAAATTAAGTTTAATCGATCTAGCTGTAAATCTATTCATTTAATGAAATTCTTGATGTATCAGAACATTAATTAATTGACACGACTACAGGAACACCATTTGAGTACAATATATTTATCAGAAAATAGCTAAATTGAATTAACCATATATTTGTCACATTACACACAAAATTCCCTCCTCCAAGACACAATAAGACAACTCTCGGTCCTCCAGCCCACAATGAATTAAGGGTGGAGTATATATACCACATCAGAAGAAAGGGGCTGATGATACAGTCTCTCGATCTTACATACAGGTGTACACTACGTCCGAAGCAATGCTGCATATATAGCAACATCGCATTATAAATACTCACCGCGGCGGCGTCGTTGCAGAGAGAGAGAGAGAGAGAGAGAAAACAAGCTATACGCGCACGCGGCGTTCATTCGGGGGAGTGTGTCTCTCCCGCGTGCTTGGCATAGCAGCATCAGTGTTGTCGGTGCCCGAAAAGCCCGCTATACACAAGAAGGAAGGGCTCCGCCGTCGTCCGCGTACAACAATCACATTCATCGAGGAGCTCACAATGCTAATCATAAAGACGCCGACTATTATATAGCTGCCTTCTCTCTCTCTCTCTCTCTTATTCTCCGCAGCATCGTCGGTACGTACCCTCCCACCGATTTTTCCTTTTCTCGCGCGCGCGCGCACTCCTTTCTCCTCTCGTCGAGTTTATTTAGTTCCGAGGTACGAGCGCGCGGTGTATATGTATACACCTCTCTCAATGGAACGTTGCAAGTCGCGCGAGCCTTTGTCGGTTGTGTCAAACACGAGCGAGTCGAAAATTCCCGATGAATAGGCAAACGGACAATCCTTTCTGTCTCGACTTTTCTTTTTCTTCCCTTTCTTGTATTCTTTCGTCGTACCTCTTCTTTCCCGGCGCTCTATTCCAAGAGAGCCTTCTTCTTTTTCTTCCTTCTCTCCTTTTTAGTCGAGTCATATAGTCATGCCCTCTCACCCCCTTCTCTCTCTCTCTCTTTCCAATCGAATCGAATTAATTGGGATTTCTATTGAGCCGTCGGTATGCCTTTGGAATGCATGCTCACGAGTGTTGCAGCAGCCCTAATCTCTTACGACTAATCTCTCTCGTATACTAAATGGCGGTGGATCGACAGGCTGCTGCTGCTGCTGTTGTATAGAGTTTACACCTGATGCCAAGCGCTGCAGCCTTCGAGGCAAAACAATGCTCTGACTTTTCTATGTCTCGTATATACATATACATATAGATTTTCAAACATCTTTATTCTACTTGTAACGCTTGATGCTTATTGACTGTGCGCGTATATGGATTTTATCGTTGATGGTGCTAATGGTGTGAATATTGGGATTCTTCGAACGCTTATTATATTAGAGCTTTCTGTGTGTGGAGTGAAATGATGGATTATTGAAAAGACACACCGATTTCTATGTGTGTGATGGAGATTATATTGTGTAGCAAGTGTAATTTCTGTACTATCAATCATATCCGATAAATATATTATCGTATAAAGTCGAAAAGCATTGCACTTATACATACCATACAATATACAGAAATTGATTGAAAAATATTTCCAGAATCGGAAAGAAACGTATACAGTGTTACAAGGTAACGCCATAATAGCCAGGTGTCAGAAACACCTTTAGCACCGCGTGGAGTAGGAAGCAGCAGCAGCAGCAACAGTCGTCGGCCCAACGGATTCCCAAAACGGAAGACGAGCAAAAAAAGCGCAAATTGGTAAACATGAAAATTCTTATGGCAGAAGAGCGAGAGAGAGAGAGAGAGAGAGAGCAGCCAAAGTAGAAGCTGCCGGCTCGCGGGCAAGCAATAAAACCGGGCGGGTAAGCTGTAATTTCGTTCCATATAGCGCTCTCTCTCACTCTCTCTCGGTCGGCTGTGATTATTATTATTCGATACGATCTTTTTTAAACAAAATGCACTGCATGCGAGTATCGATCTCATCAGTATAGCTGTCTACTTTATCGACTCCACGATGTACACGGAGGAAAAAATGTCGCCACCCTGGAGCATATGGAATCGGTAGGGCCAAACTACACAGTAGCCGTAAAACAAACCAGTTTTGGATTGGCCGCTTCTATTGTAACTCTGTACCTATTGGAAAATTGTCTTGGATCTGCTCGAGCCGCTCATGCTATAACTGCCAATTCTCGCGCGACTTATTCTTGTAAGATTTGTTTGATTATAATACAATATTCTCCGACGGCGATCAATAACCCGCCACTTGACTTTGGCTTCCGAAATTCGAAGCGCAGGCTTTTGTCTCTCGCACATTATAGGATATAAATCTGCGTGGGTAACCGAGCCGTCGAGTACGAGAAAGAAAAGCGAAATATAGTTAATAGAGGTAAAAGTGCATCGTGTACCCCCTGCGGATATACCGCAGACGGTAGCTTCATAGACCTCCGTGACACTATATATCCCTAGAGACTCATCCCTTTTTCAAGAGCGCGTTGGAGACAAAACGCCGACGGGGGAGAGAAGAAGAAGAAGAAGAAGAAAAAAAAGAGCATCCCGCACCGCAGTCACCTTGTGGCCTCTTCTATTATATTCCTCTCGCATCGCTATATGTGGCTTTGCGGAGTGTCCCTAGAAAAGAGGATGCTTTGTGCGGCGGGTACCACTCGAAAGCCTCCTACCGGTGTTGCAGCTTTGTCGCACCTTTCATGTATTGTACTCTACACACGGCGGCTCCAGGAAAAGTTTCGCGCGTGAAAAAAGAAGATTTCCCCGGAACTCTATATATAATGTATATAAGAGTCTCCTCGTATACCTGGGCTCCGGTAGCTGCAAAGCGCGCGAGTATTGTGGTTTAAACAGTTAGGGGATCATTTGGGAATTGCTGGTGTATACCAGGCGCCTCGGCTGTATATATATATATAGTAGGCGTCGGATCGCTTTAACGAGAGCCGGCTGGAGAATATATCCCAAGTGTGCTCGGTCTATTGTCGCGAGAGGTACAAATGGGGGGATGTACCGACACGCGCACGGGGGTTGGAGAGCTTCGAACAATAATACGCGTATAAAAGACTGCTTCGAGTAGGGATCTAAAGGTCGTCGTATTATACGCGCGCGCGCGCGCGCCTTTTTCTTATAGTCTCACTTTCGAGTGGTTTTATAATGCAATCTTACACGCACCCTTGGGGCCTTTGTCGATGCGCGACGAGATGGGACTCCTTTTAACTTTCCGAGAGTATACTACTCCAGGGTGTTGCTCTTTTATGAGGACTTCGCACTCGGGGTAAATGGATCGTAAATAGTTTTCGAATTTCCTTCGCGTTTTTTTTTGGTTTTCAACGAAGCTCGTGAAGATTGTGCGAATCAATTTCGGCAATTATCAATCCGAGTAATCTTGGTTGCACGCAACACCGCACACAGCTCTCTCGATCCCCTTATTTTCTTTTTTTGATCGATCGCTGCAGATTCACGTATATATATAAGAGCTGTGGCCGAGAGTTATAAATGAAGAGCTGTCTCGAAATAAAAACCGAATCAACTCGGACGAATTATATAAGATCGAGAGAACCGCAGAAGAAATGGGCCCGGTAAAGAAAGAAAGAAAGGCCCCGAAAACGACGTAAACGCTTAAACGTTTTCTGTGCACAGCAGTATCAGAGAGTGTGTATATATTGTGGGAGAGGTCAGCTGTCACTCAGAGATTCGATGTCTAGCTACCCTTCTATTAGCCGGCTTCTCGTACCTCTTTTTTAATTGTGTTAAATCGACGGGCAATTTCGTAGTCCGGAATTCGACGCATCGACCGCCGCGGGGACTCTCTCTCTCTTCGACTGAAAAAGAAGGAGAGAGGATGATCTTACGCGGATTTATAGGTCGCTCTTGCTTTTTCTTCTGTCTGTATATAGCTTCCACCCGCCGACCGAAATTTCTTCTGAATGGCTTAAGTGCAGCACACCGCTGCTGCTGCTGCTGAAGCGATTTTCGAGAGCAATGAGAAGGAATCGTTGTGTATAGCTTCTCGGAAATACTGCGCCTAGACGGAATTGCTCGGGCTCGTAATATGGAAGTGCAAGATAAACGTTGCTAACCTATAGTTTTCTTTAACTAGAGAGATATGCTCCTGCTCTGCTGATACTTCTTTTTGCTTCTTTTGCAGGTGTGTGTGTGTAACAAAAACGTTGAGGCTATTTGGAAAGCAAACGACTTGACCGTTTTAAGGAGTTTCAAGTTTTATTGATATCTATTATTTGTTGCGAATTAGTTGAAATTTTGCAGTCGATTTTTGTTTCTTCTGAGCTCGTAATACAAACGTGCAGATGCACTAACTCCGTATTATAATAAAATATAGATACATCTATAATTTATTATCCGTGTATTTGGATATACCGATCCACACGAGTTGAAATCAATTGAAATTGACAGAAAATCTAGTCAACACAAGTATAATGAAGTAATTAATATCTCACAAAACTTCCAAATAAAATGCACTAAAAAATCTAACAATCGATCAACTCCTCCGGTCTCACACAACTTATAAACGACTTGTAACTTCTTGGCATCTAAAACACAAACGCACCAAAAATACACGCTCTCGCGCGAGTATAAGCGATTTCGCGGGCTGATTGTAGTCGCGAGATTTACGAGTCCTCGAGATACGTTTTCTTTTTTTTTTTTCTTCCGAACTATATATACACGTATAGCCCCCAACGCGCTCGACTTATTATCTTTGTCTAGTCCCCGGAATTATTGTTTCGATGCGCGCGTATGGGTACCTGGCTTTTAGGAGACTGTGCTCCCGTCGGCTCGTAAACACAGGGCGCCGAGAGAAGAATATAGTAAGTGCGGGGATATTCGGCTATTTTTTTCTCTTCCACACACACACTGCACACATAGTCTCACTCTCATACTCTCGCGGTTATATGGGATTCTCCGGCTCTTTCTCTCACGCCCTCTCTTCTCGCGCGAGCACTACTGCTTCCAGGAGAGGAGGACCTTGACACGTCTCTGCTAAGCCGAGCCAATAAATACCGGAGAGGAAGAATAAGAGAGAGAGAGATAGTCGTGTACCAATTAAAAGGAGAAAACGACATCGTAACCTCCTCCTCCGAGACGCACGCGCTTTTTTATTATAACTTGTATATATATATTCACGCGTGTCGAAATGTAACCGGCACTTTTCGTCAATAAATATAGTTTGCTTTTCGGAAGCAAGACTCTAGTTCGGAATCAATATCCTCTTCGACTCGCGCATTTACATAAATACGGATAGAACTGACTGTTCGACGGCGCGTGCGAAAGATTGCATGTCATTTCGTTAATGTCTAACTTTTTCTCTCTCTCTCTAGGACTTGTAGTATATATGGATACAGAGGGGCTTTTTATATATTGACACACGCGCTGTCTGTTAATGACACGGACGGCTGTAGATGTAGTTTAACTAGGCGGAAGAATATACGGTATATATTGTGTGGAGAGAAGTCGGTAGCTTATAACCTTTCAGTCGTCGTCCCTGTTATTGTGCGCTTTTGGCTTCCGTGTGTCATCAGAGTTCTGTGGATATATATATATACCTGATGCTTGATCTGTCAAACGAGAAAAGTGGCTATTTAGGGCTGATCTGAATATTCTTTTCTCCTAATGATATATACGCAGAGCTTGTAATATTATAATACACGAATCGCGGAAGAGCTTTTGAAGTGCAAATAAATTTTTTTTTTTTCGAACGCATCGTTAAAACACGATCGCAGAGAGCGCGTTGATTGATGCATCCATTGTATTATCAAAGTGAATACAGATTTACAGTTTAATTTATCGTCGGCTCTGCTTTGGTAGTAGCTCGACTAAATTTATGGCTTATTAACGCATGATATGCAAACCATATTCACGCGAATATATCGCAAAAGATTGATCTATCCCAATATACATATACATTCTCACATTGAAAAAGTCAAGTGTATACCCAGAAGCATCCATGAAGCGCAAAGAGCAAGCCCCCGAAGCTTCTAATTTTCGGCAATAATTTTTACGAGCCCACACCGATCATCTCTCTCTCTCTCTCGGCATTCCAGGGCATTTTCTCAAGAGCAGCTTCCCATCGTTGCGACTTCCGAAATATTCCTTACACGCATCTCAGCGAGAGGCGTAAAAATCAGCGCACACACATATACATACATACATGCATCATGAAAGAGTACACATAGGTGGGCGGAAGAGAGCATGGGAACGTTGTGGAAAAAAGTAGCTATATCGCTCCGAGGGAGGTAGCCCAGAGTCATAACCCCACCGGGTAATTGGACGTTCCCACTTTTAATTGGCCGGACGGCCCCGGTTGTTAGGCGTTATATTGTGCGCTACAGCAGCGCGCTGTGTATATATATATATATATACACAACCGAAATTTCGGCTGCAGCAGCCGCCACCTCCGCAAGCTTAGCCTACCATATAATTGTTACGTTATTAAACAGCGCTTAAGCGCTCTGCAGCCGAGAAGAATAAGCTCGTCCTCTCCGCGGTCGCAAAAATTCTTCTCGTCCTTAATTATAAGGACCTGTATGTAGCTCAAGAGATTCCCGAAACTCGGAGAGTCTTCTTGAGAAGCTGCTGCTGCTGCTGCTGTGCAAGACTTTTCATGACGATTGTATCCAGTAGGTATATATAATCGGTAAAAGTATATTATAGTAGCCGACCGTAATTATTCATCTCTCGTCTTCATTAATGTGTATAGGGCTACGCCCACAAACTTTCCCTTATATTATATGTATTAATATGTGGATAGGCAAATGAGCTTCTCTTGCGATTGATTGATTCGCTGCTGCGGAAGCATCAGCGGCTACCTATACAGACACACAGACGAGAAATTTTTTATATATTCGGGATTTTTCAGGAATTTTAATTGATTCACATTTATTTCCACGAATTATGTGGATCTTCGCGACGAGGCCGAAGCGATAAATAACCCGAGATGATTTCATATTTTACCTATAGTCGCGATCGAATTGATTTTGCCAATTATACTGGGCAAACATTTCTGACGTGACGCGCGGGCTAAAGTGTCACGGATGTTTCTTTATGGGAGCTGCCTATATAATATACACTATACCGATCGACTGTTTATGTGTAGCGATCGGTTATTAATGCCTGACGTATATTTCATTTCAAAATTCTAAATAACGCGGTAAATTGATTTCAGTTGCGCGTCAGACGAGCGATAAAATTCCTTTTTTTTTTTGAAAATTATTAAATTTGTATACTCTCTTGGTACATAAAAGCCGTTTATATTATAGACTCCCAAGGCAGATAACTTAAATTTCGCGGCTTGTGTTTTTGCAACGTTTTAATAGTTACGATCAAAGGGAGGCTTCGCTGCTTTGTCAAGCATAATATAATAATCCTGTTATAATATGCGTCGAAACGCGAATAATAATAGCAGGCTCGTTAAAATTATTTACAGCCGTGCTAAAAGCTTATATTTGGGCAGGCAGATATAATTTTCCTAATAAGCTCTGATGCTAATATTCGCGAAATTTATAATCGTCGCGTATAAAAAAAAATTCACGATATTACGACTAAACTGTGTCTGTGTGTGTCTTGTATAATTTAGAGCGCCACCGGCGCGCATATCTCGAATATTATAATATAACGTGTGTGTGTGTCTGCTGTGTGGGAAAACACACTTGTGATCCAGCCCACCTGGAGACTATATATACACAAAGACACAGAGATACCGCTTGCGGCTCCGCCTTCAATTCCCGACTTTTCAATAAAAATGTAAATTTCAGCGGTCGCATTTATAAATGGTGAAAGAAACACAGTCATCGCTCTCTCGAAGATGAAAAAAAGTCACCGCCGCTTCTTCTTCTTCGTCTTATTGTATACGAGAATTTGTCATTGTTATGTACATCTCTCTGCGTTCTCGTTCATGTAATACCTGTATATATGACTGATAGTCGACCATTAGTTACGCGCTGAATCTATTAATTTTCAATCGGCAAATCATGCGAGAGAGAGAGAGAGAGAGATAGCTCGTCTTTCTCACGCCACTATACAACATCCTTATATGCGATATAGTCCTTATAAGACGAGGCGCCGAAAAGGATATAAACCTGCATTGATATATAATATTCTCTTTGTGTGCTGCAGAGATGCCGCGGAAAATAAACGGCGGATTAATTCGCGGCGAAGATGTTGAGCGACGATGACTACTTACTGAGAGCCTCTATGCTAATAACCCAGCACTTGCCCTTCCTTCCTCGCGCCTACGCCTCTGTTCTTTTTTTTTTGTATTATGTGTCTGTAAAGCGATGACGGCGTGTGTGATGCGAACAACAACGCTGAATTAATGCTCGATCATTCATTTCTGGGCGATACTTTTTTTTCTTCCGGTTTATAATATTATACTCATGCGTGTGTGTATACCGGGCTCTATTGATGTGTTTAGCAATTACTAGCCTGAGTTATGGCAAAAATAAAATCGCAGAAAAATTCTGCAGAGTCGCAGAAAGTTTTTCGCGCGTCGAGATGAGAGGTATGTATATAATAGTGGGGAAGAGAGAGAGAGGGACTATTAGAGACTAACAAACGGATCTATAAAAGTCTCCCGCGAGTTCTTTGATTACGGCTGTAAATAACCTCTGCTTGAAGCGAATTAATCCCCATTAAAGCACCATACGCCGAGCTTCTCTATGTGCGCTGTAAATAAAATTTCTGTAATTAATTGTTATTGTCTTCATTATCTATTAATTCATATTTATAACGCATAACTTATACACATCTTTGCGTGTGTCTTAACTCTGAGTGTGTATATATATATATTTATCAAGAACACCAGGTATAACCGGGACAATTCTGATGTACGCGTATATTAGATTATTTTGGGAAAAATCAAAGCCGATGCGAGAAAGCTGCGAAAGTCAGGTTTCGTTTCGTAAATTCAGGCATATGAAAGTTGCAGACACTGATGAGGAAACGAATAGATCCAGGCATAAATTTCCACCAGATGCGAGATAATTGAATTCGGATCCCACGTATATTTAATTTAAGAATAACCGCGACGACATAAGTAAAGTAGACAACAGCAATCTGTATAATATCTCAGCAAAAACTCTTATGAATAAACCTTCGTTTCCAGTCTCATCCGCGCTATAAATGTATATAAATCGAAGCTGCAACGAAAGCCGAGAAAATGCGTAAAATCGCATCAGCCTCCGACATTTCCCATACAGTAAAAACACACACACACTCGGGATGAGCCGCATCAGCAGCAGCAGCAGCCGCGCATTAAAAATGCAAATTGAGCGATACGGGAATCCGGCGATATATACCGTGCAAAAATCAGCTGTATAGATATCGAGACTCTCTCGCGATACAAATTTTACGACGCAACTCTCGGCATATCCGGATTTTCATATTTCGCGCCACTATAAACGCAAAGCGCGCGCACGCGTGAGAATTAAAATGCACGCGCGCGGTGATATCGCCGGTGGCTGTTCTTTCTCTCTCTCTCTCTTTCGAAAATCGCTCGGCAAAATTGAATGCAGCCGCAAGCGAGGCCGGGCCGTGTCTTTAAAAACACATAAATTAGAGGCAAACGGCTGCGCGCGAGCGTCATGAGCGGTAAATTATGGATCGGTGCGAGAGAGGAGAGTTTCTTCTTAATGTTCGAGCGCCGCCTCCACTTCTTTCTTTCCATAATCTCGTGCGATGTCGCGCGACGACGACTACTACTACTACTACTACCTACTACTACTATTTCGTCGCTCTCGTGCAGGAGGCGATATGCAATTTTAGTGTTCGTCGGACGGCGACACGCTTTTTCGATCGCTACTCCATGTGAGCAGCAGCAGCAGCAGCCACTTACCTTTATTTATACGCCAGTTTTCGTCTGTCTGTGTGTGAGCGTGTCGTGTGTGTGCGTTTCTCGTCTTTTGGATTTTTTCGAGGATTTTGCTTCTTGTTTTTTTTTCTTTGGAGCTGCTCGTCCATGCGCCTTTGGTTATTTTTCGTCGAGGCTGTATATTTCGTGATTTTTTGTCGATGCCATAATTCAGCGTTAATTGAGAACTGTTTGTTTTTCTATGAGGAGAGAACTTGTGGGACCGGCGAGCCGTTATTTATTGCTCAGCCGCGTATACGGCGCACGGCTAATTCGTGCGATGAATTTATTCATTGCTTCGCACGCTCGGGATTACAAGAAAAAAATATATATATATATTCGCTTTTTTAGAGTGTATTATAGCTATAAAATGCGGTATATGCAAATCAGAATAGCAGTAGCAGATTATTTCAATCTCTGATGACGATTTTGAAAAGGGTATATATTGATTTCTCTCTCAGCGTTATTAAATTCAATCGACACAACACAGGAGATAGATCGACAGGATAGTCTCTTGAAAATCGCGACTTGGAAATTAGCATAAGCATATATCCGCGAGTATACACAGAATTTATGTGAGAGAAAAGGACACGAGTATTAAATACACTCGTAATAAAGGGATTTCAAGCTCAAGATGCCGCAGTGCAGTGTGACAGTCGCGTTTGCCATAAGTTAAGGAATACAGATGAAAGCCTCGCGGGTAACAGTATACAACTATACATATATATATACAAACGGCGAGAAATCAGCCGCAGCTTCGACACTGTCTAATACCCAATTATACCCGCAGTCAGAGGCATAATGCTTTACGATATACTCTAAGACCAAAGGCCTCACTCTCGCGCGCGCATGTATGCGAGTATGTGGGTTAAAGGCTATAATGCAATATGCGTGCAGCGCGTTCTTCGCTTATTATTATTATTATTATATATGCGCTGCAGCGCACGCGGCACAATATAAATATACACGGCTTTATTACGCGCCGTAAATTACGGACCGAGTTATTTTCCATAGATCGGGCATTTTTATATACGTAGGCCAATATATGGGATGGGTATATATATATGTGTGTATGAGCTGTTATACAAGCCTGCGTTTCTTCTTCTCTGTTCTAATACTGTTGTGTTTGTGATCTGTTTGGGCATTGTTATAGTTTCGGTTATTGTTTTACTCTTTAATATTAAGAAACTCGGTGATTTCTCTCAAACGAATAATAATTTTCCCGTACATTTACGATGTCGATAAAAGTACAATGATTTTCACGTCTGAAAAAGCTTCTCGTATACACATATATGTAACTCGTTGATATAAGTAAAATGTAACCGGCGAAAAGTTTTAATGGACGTGGAAAGCGCTGTGATTTATACGGACATAAAGTAACGGGAGAATTTAATTTGTTTGCAGAAACTTTGTTGCGACTATGCGAGTGTAACGTCTACATACATTTTTGCTCTTGCACGCACAATTATTATTCTCGAACGCAAATATTTACACAAACTCTCTCTCTCTCTCTCTCTCTCGTGACAACGAATTCTCCCATAATAATAGTTAAACTTTGCCATCGAGTATAAATCATTCCGAGTGATTAACGGCCTATACGCGCACAAACAATAACCTCCCTGTATGAAATTAAAAAAAAGAGTTAACAAACTTTTTAAAAGGACGATTCCCTGAACGCGTCTTCTGAAAAAGGGCGTCATTACAATATAAGCCGAGAGTCGAAGAAAAAAAAGAAAGAAATTTGCATATAAGTCAGCTTCTTTACACCCCGCCCGGGTGTCACCGCACGAGAGCGAGAGCGTCGACAGCTGTATGTAGAAAAGTTAAATACCTCTTCCCTAGAAGGTGTCACCCTTCCCATCGAGTGTATATACAGAAAATAGCAGCGATACAACACCATACACACACACACACTCCGGCAATAAAAGCCGGTATCAGAGGAATTGAAAAAGAAAGTGCGCGTAAAAGGTCGTGTCGTTAATCGAGCCGTTGGTCCCGCAGCAAAAGCTCAAGAGAGAATATACTCGCGAGAGAGGAAGAAACATCCTTTCCGCAGAAAGTCCGCTTGCGTATTGTAGACATACATATACACACAGAGGAGAGTAAAGGGGGCTCTGATTTATACGAAATTACGTTAGTCGGCCGGTCGCTTGCGCGAGAGGTTACCTAATTGAGAAACGCAATGCTCGTTGAGTTATCGCCATCGCGCGCGAGGTTCGCTCTTTCTCGCAGAGCTTTTATACGCGAGCCTCGCGAATATAGTTTTACGGCGTTCGCGAAAAGGAGCGACATCCTCTCCTTTGCTGTGTGTGTTGTCCTCTCTCTCTCTCGCTGCTGTAGCCGCTTGCGACCACACGCGTCGACAAGTAGATAAACTGATTGAAATACGACCTGCCTCACTCTCTCTCTCTCTCTCGCTCTCTTCTTGCTTTTGGAATTGCTCTCAACCCCCGGGCGCGCGAGAGAAACACACTGCTTTACACGTTAATCCCCTTTACCAAAACCTTCGCCCGTTAAGATTATGCGCGCGCGCGTGTATATATATAAGTATTTATTCCGGCTTTTTGTTCCAGCTACTCGTGCAACGCTATCGGCTACGGTGACTTGAACGCAGGAGGTTAACAACAAGCCTGCATAGAGGGATTTTTATTCTTCTTCTTCTTCTTTTTTTTTGTTTTCTTCGTTCGGAAGGTTTATATGCGCGTGTATCGCGCGCGAGTGTGTTTTCTGAAATAATCCGGAGGCGGAGCTGCGATGTATATATACGTATGTGTGTGTGTACTTTTTAATGACTATATATATATAGCTCTTGGATATAGCTCTTGTTCGGGCTTATCAGAGGGATATAAATTTAATTAAACGTGTCGGCTCTGCTCGCGATGATTCCTCTCGTATATATATGTATATACAGCTGATATTTATAGACTGGGCTCTCTTTTGTAGTGCGATATATATATATATACCTCCGAGCTTTCTTTTCTCTTTTGATTCGTGAAATACACAAAAAGGGGCGAAATACAGTTTGAAAATGAGTCATCACAACGATGCATCGATATATATGCTTTGGGCATTAAAGTCACACGATAAACGCTATATGCTACTATAGATCGATAGATGTATATATAATTCGCGCGTGTAACGGACATTAAAGCGACAACAACACTATATACTGCATCGTGCGATATCGCCGTGCGACCAACGAATATATATATGTATATATATATATATATGCACTTCCTCTTATAGTGCATTAGTCGCTTTGGCCTCCCCGAAGGAAGCTCACTGCGCGCGGCGAATGTTTTATAGCGCGGTGTGGCTATGTTTTACACTGACAGTGTCGAGAGTCGCACGCTTCTCTAGTTAGACTCTCTCGCTCGCTCGTATAAGTGTCTTCCGCTATACATTTCGAGAGCTCTCCGATTATCTTCGCGCCTTATATCCTCTTATTTCTATGAGACGCTTTTCTCCTATATTTTTTTCACCTCTAAATGCGCACCGCCTCTCTTTTTTTTCAAACTATATGGGGCTATTTAATTGATGATTCATGCCGCGCGCGCGCGCGCGCTCACTCGCTCCTCATACTAACTACATTGTAAACATATTCTTCACGCTGTCGTCTCTCGAGATCCTAT